>PVKS010012067.1:0-54857 GCA_004027875.1 Aplodontia rufa | reverse complement strand
ATGTTCATCAGGGAAATTGGTCTCTAGTTTTCTTTCCTTGATGTGTCTTTGTTGGGCTTTGGGATCAGTGTAATGTTTGCTTCATAGAAAGTGTTTGGGAGTGTTCCCTCTCTATCAATTTCCTGGAAGAGCTTGAACAGGATCGGTGTTAGTTCTTCTGTGAAGGCTTGGTAGAATTCTACCGTATATCCATCCGGACCTGGGCTTTTATTTTTTGGGAGAGCTTTGATTGCTGCTTCAGTTTCGCTTTCTGTGATAGGTTGGTTGATGTTTTTGATGTCCTCCTGTGTTAAAGAGGGGATGTCGTGTGTGTCTAAAAACCTGTCCATGTCCTGGAGGTTATCAAATTTGGCAGAGTATAATTTTTCAAAATAGGTTCCGATAATCTTCTGTATCTTGGATGGGTCTGTGGTGATAGCCCCATTTTTGTCTCTGATTTTGTTGATTTGCTTCCTTTCGATCTTCCTTTTGCTGAGTTTCTCAAGGGGTCTGTTGATTTTGTTTTTGTTCACTCTTTCAAAGAACCAACTCTTAGATTCGTTAATAGATTGAATAGCTTTTTTTGTTCTCAATTTCATTGATTTTAGCTCTGATTTTGGTGATTTCCTGTCTTCTGTTAGATTTAGGGTTGGACTGTTCCTCCTTTTGTAGTCGGGAAAGCTTCCCTGCCCCCGGGTGTGGGGCCGGTCACATGGGCGCCACAAACTTCCTTTATTTTCGTTAATGCTCCACACTATTTCTTTGGAGTTAAAAAATTAGCGGGGGTTAATGTTCACCCACACTGGGAGCTTCGTCCTACCGTGGGAATCCGCGTGCAGTCCTGCAGCGTGAGGTGACTCTCAGGAGCATCTCGGAGTCTCTGCTACTGGGGTGGCCACCATCTTCTATCCTCCGAAGATGCTGTCTTCTAGTCACTGTGCCAAAAGCCATTGCAGTGTAGAACGATGTGGAAAATTTAATATACCTGTAACTCACAGCCCCCTTAACTAATAGATAGTGAAGACTGAGTCTTGTAGCAATATGTACGTGAAAAAATTGTTCAGCACCATTGGTTGCAGGAGAAATGAAACCACAAGAAGCAGTAATGCATGGCTACGAAAAGGGCTAATGTCAGATTGGCATGAGCGAGCGCTGGAAAGGAAGTGCAGCTGTCAGAACTCATGCATGGCAAGTGGGAATGTGGATTGCTGGAACTGCTTTGGAAAACAATTAGACAGATTCATAAAATGTTCAAACAGATTTATCCTATGGCTCAGCCATTATATTTGTGTGCAAAGAAAGTTTTTCAACAGAAATGAAAACATGTCTACAGTGAGCCTTGTATGAGGAAGTTAATACCTTTATTCAGAATAATCAAAAATGGGCACAGCCTAAGTGTCCAGCAACAGAGGAATAAAGGGCAGTATGATCATGTAATGGAATACTACTCAGCAATAAAAAAGACAGCATCATGAGTGAATCTGCAAACACAGCAAGCGAGAGAAAACATCCAGAAATAAATGCACACCATGTGATTCTGTTTACACTGAACTGCAGGATAGCCAACATAATCTGCAGTGCAAGAAATTAGGTATGCTGTTCCTTTGTGGGCAAGGAGGTGATGACTGGGGAAGAATATAGAACTTTCCGGGTCATGAAAATGTTCTATATCTTGATAGGATTGCGGATTGAACTGTGCTTTACTTCTCTGTAGCTTACTGTATGTAAATTGTTTCTCAATGAAAATCAACTTTAAAATCACCAAGCCTTACAGACAGCAGGCAGCCCATGCCTTGAAGAGGCTGCTATGTGGGCAATGTTGGTGCAGAACCAGAGTCCTCCGGAAGAGGAGCAAACACACATAACAACACAGAGGCTTCCCTTGGAGCTGTTTCTAAGTATGAGGGTTAATGAGATAAACAGTAGATTTGCACCGGAAACTTACTCTCAGAATTTAGATCAAAGGTTGCATTTTGCAAATGGTGTGCAGGGCTCCCCCATTGTAAGTCCAAAGTACCCCTAAAATAGTCTCCTCCCCTGCTCCCCACTACCTGCATTCCTCCTCTTACTCTGGACAGCCTTAGTATCCTGATGTGCATTTAAAATGAATCCTTTTACCTTGAAAACCCAAAGCAACAGAACCCCTGTGACGCCCTAGCATACCAGCCTGTGCCAGGGCAGTGCTAATTTTAAAACTCAAGTGTTATGTCTGCGATTTTTTTTTTTTATTAACCTCTCCTAGAACTCTTCTGGGCTGTCATACATAAATCAGAGGATTATGAAAGAACTAGTCAAAGTGGCTGTTTCCTTCTAAGGCTGTAATTTGGTTCCATGAATTATTAATTATTAGACTGGTACAGCATCAGCGATGGAGAACTCAGTATAAATGTAAAAGCCTCACCTTATCATTTATAATCTAAGCAGTGCCGGTAATGTATTTTTTTGCCATTTAGTGCTCTGTGATATGTTAGAGGGACTTGGAATATCCAACTCGCTAAAGTTTCTGGAATTCTAGGATAGAGTAAAGCAAGTTTTTTTTTTCCTTGTGGGTGTGTGATTAGATTTGAAATTCAGAATAAGGAAGCAGATGTGAATTTGCTTCAAGGGTTTTGATTGCCGTGAAGAATGGAGTTGTTTTGTAGACACTGAAGAAAGTAACAGGACATGGAAAAGACTCTGTGGTTGAAGATAACTGTCTGAAAGAAAGGACTTTACAATTTCTTACATCTTTCTGCTCTTAAGGAACAGATAAATAATGCACGAAGGATTGAGGATGTGCTGAAGATAAGTCCAGTACTCATTGAAAGCAGACCTCTGATAGAGTAAGTACCTTATTTTTCATACCCAAAGTATGGCTCCGATATTTTTGAAAGACACATGAATGGAGAAGAATGCATGAACTTTTTGTTTTTTGCTGGGGTGCTCAGCTTTAATACTTGATGAAGCCTTCCACTCACCTTTGGTCCTCTTTAATATATGATGTCGTTTTATTTTAAAACCTTCTGCAGAAAAATACAAGAGCTTAAATTCTTTTCCCTTGGGTGAACACAATAGTAGTCTCGTTTTATGTCTAAGGTTTTTTTTTAAAGCAATTTCTTAATATTTCAGAAACGAACTGTGCAGGTAGGTAGGCATACATCTGACTTCCCAGTGCGGATGACAGTGCTCTAATTTTACAAATGCCACGCTGCTCAGCATTCCATTTCAGAGAAGGAAATAACACCAAAGTTCCGATCTGGGCAGTGGCTTTGAATTGGTGCCTTCATGAAGAGAACTTCTAATAAAGTGGAAAATACACTGTGGTTAGTTCTGGAAAAACAAATGTGTGAAGTTTCACCAGCTGAAACATTCTGAGTGATTATTTAAAATAATTAATTTGCTGAATCTCTGCACACTTTATATGATTTGCGGAAATTTCAGTGGCTCTATTACTTTGAGCACACAGTAGCAATCTCCGTGCACTTTGACTTAAAGAAATTAGGTTTTTACAAATAACTTTATGAGTTTGAATTTGGTGCAGGAGATTAGAGAGTAAATGCACTCTACAAAAATGATTATATATGAAAATTACCTGGGAGAGAAAAATGCGTTGAATATGCTCTGTCTGGTCAGTTTTCAGAGACTGATGAGTTAGAATTTCCCTCGAATTCCATAATGTATTTAAAGTGGGGATGCTGCCTTTTAATAGTCTTGGGCTGAAAATGTGATATTGCGTACTTCAAAGACAACAGCACTAAAAGTTGTGAAAAGTTTATGCTTTAACGTTCAGATTCCAATATTCTTGAAAAATATCCCTTTTAATTATATGATGTTAAAATAACAGCAGAAAAGACAAAGTTACATCTTTACGTGAAATCCTTCATTTTCTTTTCTTTTTTTTTAAGAAAGAGGGGACAGTGAGAGAGATAAAGAAGCAATTTTTATTCAGTTTTTCATGTGACTTTCATTCTTCGGACACTTCGTTGTGTACATGGTGCTGGGGTTCAAACTTGTGTACTCACGCATGCCAGGCAAGTGCTGTAACCACTGAGCCGCTACTCCAGACCCCATTCTCTTTTCTTTTCTTTCTTTTTTTTTTTTTTAAGAGAGAGGAACAGTAAGAGAGAGAGAGAGAATCAACTTGATTTGGTTTTTTCATGTGGCCGTTGTTTCTCAAACATTAGTTGTGTCCAAGGTGCTTGGTCATGGCAGGCAAACACCTTAACCGCTCAGCCAGCACGCCAGCCTCTTGTTATATGATTATTAAGGAGGAAAAAGTATTTAGAAGTAGGATTATTATGGACAGGTTTGGGAATAATTTGTTGAGTAAACTACACTTAAGATATGGAGAAGCTTTGAGCCAGAAATAACTATGTGTCAAATATTATGTAGTTAGTTCAATATTAAGAAAACAAAATTTTTTTTTTAATAACTAAAGTATCTCCATGATCCAGTTTCTGCCCCTTGTGGTGTGGGGTTGTATTTGCAGGGAACTGACTGTTCTCGGTAGCACTTGGAAATGACTTTCATCTGCACTTGGGCACATTCTTGTTTTGGTTTTGCTAACTGAGTTTGACTCTCTGGCTTCAGTTTTACCAGAGATTCAGATTGTGATTTGGATTTGCACTGAAAATATAGAACTCAGGGGCTTAGACCTTTGCGGTTGTTGGTTGATTAGATGAATCTGAAGTTTAAGTTGACACAGTCAAAGAGGATAGGTTAAAAGTTCAGATATAGTAACTTACACATTACAGGGCATTTGGAAATACAGCAATATGTAGGAAATAGCTTTTAGTCCTATCCGGTCATCAGTCTAAGAAAGGGGTAATAAATAATAAAGATAGCCTTTCAGTTGGAGTCTTTGGCATTCCCACCTTTTTTCTTTTTGGTACCGGGGATTGAATTCAGGGGTGTATGGTCACTGAGCCACATCCCCAGTCCTTTTAATTTCTTTTAAGTATTGAGACACAGTCTGGCTAAGTTGCTTAGGGACTAAGTTGCTGAGGGTGACCTTGAACTTGGTGATCCTCCTGCTTCAGACTCCAGAGCCACTCGGATTGATGACAGTCGTGTGCCAGCTTCCCACCTGTTTTCTAGGTCAGTTTTCCAGAGTCTCTGCCTCAGCTTTGTTCCTGCTCTGGGTTGGTGTGAAACCGTAATAAATGTCTAATCTCCCCACTTGCTGTGCCATCTGATATCTTCTCAAAAGTCATTTTGCCTCTGTAATTTTGAGCCATTGTAATTTCTGTGACCATAACTAAAACCATGCTCATGGACTGCATGATTTTCCCCCCTCATCTGGGATATCTTAGGGTCTATTTTTCATTTCCGATTCAAGTGAAAAAGAGCTGTTTTTGAAAATAAGCTATACTACTTTCTAACTGCTACTAATTAAAGAAATTCTCTGAGCCTCTTATGTCTCCCTATTTGTATATGAAGTTTTTCTTTTATTTTTTTTTGTTAGAAGGGCAGTGAGAGAGAGAGAGAGAGAATCAGTTTTTATTTAGTTTTCACTTGGTTTTCATTGCTCTGACACTGAGTTGTGTATGTGGGTGCTGGGGTTTGGACCTGCGTACTTATGCATGCAGGGCAAGCACCATAACCGAGGAACCACCGCTCCAGCCCCTGTATATGAGAATATAACTTTTACTTATCTTATCAGACTATTATCAGAATTGAGATAATGGAAATGAAATAGAATTTGCCTTTCATATAGCAAATGCTCAATAAATCTATTATCCCATTCACCTCTTATATATGAAGGGATTAAACTTTTCCAAAAATCGCTGCAATTAATTCTATATTGGAGTAGTAATGGATTTGGTATGTTATATGGATTCTAAATAGGGTGGCCATGAATCTTATTTGAAGATATACTTATTTCAATGAAGAGTAAAATCCAGATAGCTTCTTCCATACCAGCTTACCACATAATCATGCTGTGGTGGAAATATATATTTGTAAAAAGTGACCTCCTCATTTTTCTTCAGATTGGATCAATAGATGTGGATGATTTCATTAGTTATGAACTATTTCATGGGGACATATAATAGTGTGCATCGTGTAATATAATTTCATGTGAGCAGGCAAATGGAGACTAATTATGGGGTCAGGTTCTCCCAGGAAATATTAATAAATCGCACTTCCATAGGTTGAAAGTCAGCCCAGTGAGGACGTGCGTGCTCTCTCTCTTCAGTGGTGCAGTCTTCTCACTTTCAGCATTTAGTTTCTTTGTGGCGCTTTCCTGATGATCCCTGACATGAAATGATGTTCTCTACATTGAATGTTTCTCCTGTAGCAGCAGCAACTGCTCCTGTGTTATTCTGAAATTCCTCCTGTTGCTCATTGTGTGCTTTCTTCTTCTTAAATTTTATTACAGCCTTTTACCACCTATCGTTTCCCTAGCATTTTTTCTTTTTTTTTTTTGGTACTGGGTATTGAACCCAGGAGTATTTTACCACTGAGCCAAATCTGGAGTCCTTTTTAATTGCTATTTTGAGACAGGATGATGCTACATTGCCTAATGTCTGGTAAAATTGCCTCAGCTGGCCTCGAATTTGCAGTCCTCCTGTCTCAGCCTCACAAGTCCCTGGGATTACAGGTGTGTGCCATCATGACCAGCCAAATGTTTGTAATTTTTTTTAAGAGAGAAATAGTTTTATTTAGTGCTTCATGTGGCTTTTCTTGCTCCAAGACTTCGTTGTGTACGTGGTTTGAACGTACACAACGTTTGAACTTGTGGGGTTTGAACTTCTGTACTTGCACATGCTGGGTAAGCGCCGTAACTGCCAAGCCACCCCTCCAGACCCATATGTTTGTATTTCTGTAAAGTAGAGAAGTAAGTTAATATATCAAAGTTTTTAAGTGCTATTTCAATAAATGAAATAAAAATAAAATGTGGATTTAGCAATCAACATATTTATAGAAATATTAATATACTAGAAATGCTAATATTTTCTATGGCTCTGAGTGTTGGTATAAAAGTCATAGCCACTGTGGTTTTGAAGATGAAATATTTTCTGAGGTTTTCTGCCTATGCAAAGAAACAGACTTTGTAATATCTCTCATTCCAAGTTTCCCAGCGACTACTTAAAGTTATTTGAACTTTGCTGGGCATAGAAGATACGTACCCCAAAGCCCAGCTCTCAATTTCTAAGGGAATATACAAACTCCTTCCACATACCCTCTTCTGTGGTTTGAAATGAATCTCTTAGAACCATACTGTTCTAGAATTCTATAAGACAGGTATGGCTATTTTGAAAAATTAGCATGGAACATATTTTTTTCACATGATAAACAACCCCTAAATTTTACCCATGTTGTTTTACTTTCAACCTTGCAGGTGCATATGCCAGATACTGAACTGAAATGACCCCACTTTGATCAGCCCATGTTAGAGTTACGTTATTCTCCAAATTTGACAAAATCACAGTCAACAAATACTCCTTAGTAGATTTTTCAGAGTGTCTTAATTACAGTCTTCAGATCTGAGAGTTCTAGATTGCAAATGGATCTTAGAGACCTTTTTTTTTTTCATTACACCAACAGGCAAGTGGACCCCACAAGCCTTCTCAAGATCGTAGACCCCAGGAGTGATGGAGCCAGAGACAGAAATCAGGTCTCCTGGCTTCTTGTGTAATGTCCTTTTTGAGTATGCCATATTTCCTCTGAGTCAGATCAATAAACTGCTCCCTGCTGACATTCAGAAATCTCTCAAATATTGAAGATGATGTAGTATGGTGGCTATTTTGGAATGTCACTCCGGACATTAAGATGACAAAAGATAGTTTTCACTTTAATATGCTTTTGCATGCAAATTATTTTGCAACTTCGAACTTTAGAGTTCAAATTGTTTTGCAAGTTCAAACCTTTTCCCTTGTTAAAGAATGGTCCATTTTTGATACTTTGGTTTTTCTAGTTTTCTCCAGTGGATTGATTGATGACAGCAATGTGAGTAACTCAAGGAACAAGAGGCAAGTAAGAAAGAAGAAAGATGATTTCATTCTCATTCCCAACGAGCAAGGCGTGTGGTTTTCATGTTGTCCTCAGGGATCCGAATCTGTTGTTTGTAAGCTCCTAAGAGTTTGCTCCACAGATAGCCTGCAAAACTTGATAGTGGTTACAACTTTTGACACATAAGTGGGACTCTTTGCTCATTGGAGTGTATCACTGGTTAAAGTTTAACTGAAAGCTCAAGAGATTTAATATTTTAATCCTATGGAAGCAATCTTGTTCACAGGAAAAAGAGTACGTGAATTTAGAGTACTTCTCCAGGGAGCAAGGCTCAGCACTGCAGATGTGTTGGGGAGCTCCTCCTGGGGGACTGTAATCTAGTAAAACAGAATCTGAGACCTGCACTTCTAGACCCATACAACTCAAGCAGGTTTGCGCTGACAAGCAGATCAAGACAGGGCTTTGAGAAACTGCCTGGCCACAACAGCTGTCCCCAAACCTCCCTTCCAACTGAATTCAATGGCATCATATCATGTCCCCCAAAATATGATCCCTGCCATTTTCTGCTTGATAGGCTCTTCCAAACTAGCTTAGAGTTAAGTAAGGAGCCTTGTATCAAATTAAAATTGACTTAATCGCAAGGGGAAGGGAGAAATAGGTTTAAATGTAATAATTTCTGATCCAAATCTTTTTTCCTCTACCTCTTATTTTAAGCAAGACTTCGATTTCCCTTATATCTATTAGGTTTTTTTTTTTTTTTAATGTAGCAATAGCACTGGCCAGCTTCTTATATGGTACGGAAGACTTCCCCCACCCCTGCCTTTGGGATTTTAGGAAGCTCTGTAGCAGGTCGCACATTCTGCAGGTGAGTTGCCATGTGTGGAGCCGGTCCCTGTGTGTCTTCTCTTTGAAGGGAGGAGTGTGTTGGTTTGCTACAGGTTTCACTGAGTGGCGTAAGCAGCAGGAGTTTATTATCTTACCATTATGAGGCAGGAAATCTGAGATCACAGGAGGGTTTGCTTCTTCTGAGAGGCATGAGAATCCGCTCCATGCCTTTCTGTGAGCTGTGGATGCTTTCCTGCAAGCTCTCCGTCCCTTGGCTTATGTCACCCTGACCTCTGCTCCCACCTTCAGGTGGCACTCTCCAGTGTCATTTGTCTTTCTTACAAGGGCACAAATCACACTGGGGCGGGGGGCGGGGGATCACCCTCCTGGAGTGGGACTTCCTCTCACCTGTTTACACCTGCATGGAGCCCATTTCCAAATAAGAGGCATGGCTTTTGCTTTTCTGTTTATATTTCCTTTTTAGTTCCTTTTTACTGATTTGACATTTTGAGATCGTTGTAATATGATTCTGGATATTTTTCTGTTCCTCATCCTTGCCCATCTTTTAGACCTCAGACCACCTCATAATATATGCTCTGTATAAATAAGTCTGTTTAAATGATAAAAAGTTTGCCTAATTTGATTAAATCCCAGTTTTTCCATTCTTGGCACTTACTCTGAATTTTCAGTATGTTACAGCGCATATTCCCATTTTAGATCCTTTGACATGGTACATGCTCATAAATGCAAACTTATTATTACATGCATACTTATAAAATTCTGATTGAATTAGCAGGTCCCAATTATTATGTACTTATTTTAATATGATTCTTACATTTTTTTCATTTCATTATTTATTTTTAAGAGACAATTTAATACACACACACATATATACATACAACATGAAATTTGCTATTTTAACCAAATTCAGTGGCATCAATTGTGTTCGTAATGTTTTATGCCCATCAGATCTTCTATCTGTTTTCAAAACTTTTTTTTTTTTGTTTTTGTTTTTGAGTACTAGGGATTGAACTCACCAGTGCTGAAGTACTGAGCTAAATACACAGCCTTTTTAAAATTTATTTGTTTATTTGAGACAGGGTCTTGCTAAGTTGCTTAGGGCCTTGCTATGTTGCTGAGGCTGGCTTTGAACTTGCAGTCCTCCTGCCTCAGCCTCCCAAGCTGCTGGGATTATAGGTGCGCACCACCACATCCAGCTTCCAAAACTTTTTAAAATTCCCTTCGGACAGAAACTCTGGAATTATTAAGTAGTACCCTCTGACCTTACCCAGCTCTTCTGATCTGTCTTCTGCCTATGAATTTGCTTATTCTGGATGTTTTATTTAAGGAGCATCATATATTATCAGTCCTGTTTCTGTTGAATGCAACTGTTTATTTGAATCTTGGTTTATTATCTCCAATCTTAAGTGATAATTTCTGGATTTGCACAACTCAGATGATGAAGAAAATATTTTGTCAGTGTAATGTTTAAAAGTGGCAAATGAAAATACTATTTATCAATATAATTTAACATCCAATGATTCTGATTTTATGTGTGAAATCTTAGTCTTAATGCTAATACTTACCATAAAATGGTGACCAACATATCTATTAGGTGAATAATTTAAAAATTACTAAAAAATGCTGCCTGATGGTTTCTACAAAGAATGGCAAGTGAATTTAGTTTTCTGTTTTTAATTTTATAAACTTACTACCTTAAACATTAATATTTCTCTAAGAAAAGTATTTAAAAACAATTACAAACTTTTATTGAGTCAACTGACCAACACCTTTCTATACCCAATTTTTGTAACCAATATATGAGATGAAAAGAATTATTTGTCTACAAGTTCACTTATAAGTTGAAACATAAACTCATATCAGGTGAACCTTGGAATAAGGAAATACCAATTTCACTCCATAGTCCCAGGATTCTAGTATTGTACATTGGATTCTTTTTTTTTTTTTTTTGCATAAAGCAGACACTAGAATTTAAATATGTAAAGTGTTCTTCCTGTTTCTAACTTATATATTGAGTGGAATGACTTATATTAGAAGATTTTTCATAGAACACTGAACAAAAGAAAACTTAGTTTATGTGTCTTTGTTTTGAAATTGTCAAGAATGAATATATTTGGGACTGGAACAGTTACTCAGTGGTTATGGCGCTTGCACGGCATGCGCAAGTACACGGGTTCAAACCCCAGTAACCACATGCACAACTAAGTGTCAGAGCAACAAAAGCCATGTGAAGAAACTCAATAAAAGTTCATTCTCTCTGTCTCTGTCTCTGTCTCTCTTTCTGTCTCACAGTCCTTGTCTCTTTTAAAAAAAAGAACGAACATATTTGATTAAAACAATTATAGCTTCATTGTATTATGGGATGAAGACATAAGTTACATTTACTAGGGAATCCTTCAGTTTGATACAAAGAGGAGGAAAATTTGAAATTAATCAGTAACCAAGTAGATTCTGAGATACTGAAATATATCTAAAGAGTCATGCTGAGATTTGATATACTTTCAGTTGATTTTTTTATTTGTACGGTAATCAGTTATATGAAGCACTTTCTCTATAGATTGTTGAAGACATGATAATGTTCCCTAGCACAGCTGCCATAAATCCATCTCATTACATGCAACCATCTGCTAAAAGGTGGAAAAATCTTAAAATACAGAAAAGACGTATCGAGACCACTGTAGGAGTTTAGGGGTGTTGTATCTGAGTTTTGAAATCTTCTTTTCATGAAATTTTGGACCTGTTTCTTGACCTGTCATTTTGTATATCTGTCCCCATTTGGTTCCTAGAGAGGTGGAAATAGGGTCATAGATTAAAATTCATTATGCAAATCTGTCAGTGTGACATCAAATATGATGTCTGATACCGTCATGAAAACTTATCTCCACCCCTTGAAGGAAATATCTTGCTTTATAAGAGAATCTGACATTTCAGAAATCAACAAACTTAAAGATTAATCTCTATATAAAATATGCTTTTACTTCATGAAATTCTTTCTAGGCAAAATGTGAAAATTCTTGGCTGCTTTGCCCTGGATAGTACACGAATGTGTGTATCTGTGTGCTTCTGTGTTCATGGTAAATGTCTGAGACATAACTTTTGAAATTATTTCATTTCTGAGCAGAATGGTAGTTAAAAGGGTTATATTGATCATTCCACCTCAAACATTGCTTTAGAGAGAGATTAACTAAAATCAAATAGCCCTGATGTTTTGCTTGTTCGTTCGTTCGTTCGTCTGTCCGCCTGTCCTTCCTTCCTTCCTTCCTTCCTTCCTTCCTTCCTTCCTTCCTTCCTTCCTTCCTTCCTTCCTTCTTTCCTTCCTTCCTTCCTTCCTTCCTTCCTTCCCCCTAATGTTAACCAATGGTCGCATACAAGCAGTACCTCACCAAGCGGATATTCTCTGTGCAGTGTGAGAGGGCGTTTGGACAGGCTCATTTCGATGTTTATGTCTTGAGAGTTACAAATCCCTTGAGACCAATTAGGAAGGTTCACAGGGTTGTTTCTATTTTCTTTCTCTTGACTTCTTTTTAATGAGGCCACCCCGTTAGCAGCAAGCACGAGGCTTTCCTGGTGGAAACAAGTCTGCCACCTTCACCGGTTATTACTAATGCATCTGGGAAATGATTTATAAATTAAATATTAGGAAAATGTACTTTAGGAAAAAAAGTACTGAGAAGCATAATTCATAACTCTCTCATCTGGGGGAAAGCCATTCCAGCAGTTTAATAATAGAGGGCCACCGAAGAGTCACCCATGGAAGCAGCCATGGTTTATAAAATAAATCAAAGTATAGGTGGAGGGATCTTCTGAATCTATTTCTCTGCATGTGATTGACTTTCAAAAATTGTGAAGACAGAAATTTGCAAACTTTCCTTCAGAGTGACTCTTTGCAAAATAACAACGGAATTGACCTATTGATCTTTGTTATTGTCTAATTCGTCCCCACACAAATATGCTATTTCCTGACACTAAATGAAAATGGCTTCATCTTAGGATAAAACACGGTGTTGGTGGATGTCACTGTCACCATGAGTTTGAGCTAGAAGCTCTTTGTTTTATTTATTTATGGGAGAGAGGGTCAGAGAAGGAGAAAGAAACCCAGTTTTATGTAGTTTTTCATGTGTCCTTCGTTGCTCCAACAGTTCATTGTGTATGCGGTGCCGGGGTTCAAACCCGCATCCTTGTGCATGCCAGGCAAGTGCTGTAACTGCTGGGACACCGGTCCAGCCCCTGGAAGCTTTTTAGAACAATCTCACTATACATATGGCAAACCGGAGGCCAGGCCCGTTCATGGATTTCCTAACGTCTCATAACTTTTTTTTTTTTTTTTTTTTTTTTCAGTACTGGGGATTGAACCCAGGGGCGCGTAAAAACTAAGCCACATCACCAGCCCTTTTCATTTATTTTTATTTTGAGACAGGGTCTCGTTAAGTTGCTTAGAGCCTAAGTTGCTGAGGCTAGTTTTGAACTTGTGATCCTCCCGTCTCAGCCTCCTGAGCTGCTGGGATTACAGGCGTGCACCAACCCTCACAATTGGTCTCATAGCTTTTAAAATATTAAGATTCAGAGTTTATTTGCAAAGTTTACTTCAAAATGTTTTTTGCAAAGTTTCTGGAAATGGCTTTTTTAAAACGGGTGGGAAATACTGCTTGGAACATTAACCCACTTCTGAACAGTGTGCCACCTGCTCTTGCTCATTGAGCTAAGCAAGGTAGGAGAGAATTTGCGCAAGGTTTTGTTAGAACGTGCTAGAAACGTTAGCTTACCTATGGCCCTGCATGCTACTGTGTTTCATCTCCCTTGCTGTATTGGACTTATTGTGCATATGCTGGACAAAGGAGTCCTGATTTTATAATCTCGAGTCTGTAGATAGTAAAGAGATTAATAATGCATGACTAGGGGCTGGAGCAGTGGCTCAGCAGTTGGAGCGCTTGCCTGGCATGCGTGAGGACCCAGGTTCAAACCCCAGCAACACATACACAACTAAGTGTTGGAGAAACAAAAATCAGATGAAAAAATAAAATAAAATTAATTATTTCTTCTCTTTCTCTCTATGCCCCCTTCTTTCATAAAAATAAAAAAGTGTGTAAACTTTGTGTTGAAATTCATAGAAAGGCAAGTCTGCTGAAAAAGAATTTTGGGAAATGATATTGCAACATCACATTTGAGTTGACAGATGTGAGATAAGAGAGGAGGAAATGGAAGAAATGCAGGTATCTAGGCCAGAATGTCCCCCTTAAACACATTCTCAGATAAAGCCATTGTTACATGTGTGTCATTTATTCAACACTGCTGTGTACGCAGTCAGCAAACTCCAGTCCTTCTTTGAAACATGTTTTTCATGTGTAGAAGCCCCCAAAGTAGTCAGGCATGACCTGTAATTCCAGTGACGCCAAACACTGAAGCAGGAGGATCACAAGTTCAAAGCCGGTCTCAGCAACCTAGCGAGGCCCTGTCTCAAGTAACAAACAAATTAAAAAAAAAAATTAAAAAATGGGTTGGGGATGAGGCTCAGTGGTTAATCACCTCGGGTTCAATCTCTGCACAAAGCATGTTTAAAGTACAGGTAGTTGGGGTGGAGCAGTGGCTAAGGCGTTACAGTGCTTTCCTGGCATGTGCGAGGATGTGAGTCCAAACCCCGTCGCCACATATACACAACAAAGTATACGAGCAACGAAAACCACATGAGAAACTAAATAAAGTTGATTCTCTCTTTCACTGTCTCTCTCTCTCTCTCTTTAAAAAAAAAAGTAGAGGTAGCAAATAAAATATTTTGTAGACATCTTTTTGTTAAAAGTCAAATACTGACCTGACCCTGGCCATTGAGAAAGGAGGTCTACTATCATGTGTTAAATCCGGATAAATTGTAATGTTATACAACCTAATGCATTTTTAGAGATGTATTGGGAAGGGGAGGGGAAGGATAAGGGTGGGTAATTGGGGGGCACTCTTGTGGGTAAATCTAATCTTCAGAATCTATATACATATGATATTATTTCGTTAAAAACTTATATGATCGTTCAACAAATAAGTTTCTCAATAAAAAAAGTCAAATACTGATATTTGGAAATGGAATGATTGAAACACTTCTCTGAGCAGTTCGCATTATATTTGTACTGGTTCAGGGAGGAAGGAGGAAAAGACAATGTGAAGGGCTTTGTACCATGTGTTTTTGGTAAAGCAAGATTGACCATTGAATAATAGAAAGAAAGAAAGGAAAGGGAAAGAAGGAAGGAAGAGAGGGAGGGAGGAAGGAAGGAAGGGAGGAAGGAGGGAAACCAATGTTTGTTTTCGCATATCTATGGAAGTTTTTTAGGGTAGAGATCTGCTCCTTGGCAGTGAGACTAGGCCTCCCTTTCTTTCGAAGATCTTTTAAACTTGTATTATTATGGGAAGACGAACAGTAGCTGTGTTTAGATACTCAGAATTTAAGAGGAATAAATAATAGCTTTGGCATTGTCTTATAAAATGTTATGAATTCAAGGGAATTACACCATACTTATCTTGCAGATTTTATTTAATAAAATATCAATTCTTTTTTAAAAGTTCTGATTCATTTCCAGATAACTTATAAAAAGTGCTGTAATTATTGCATGTAATACTTTCAAAGACATAAGGAATGAATTCATATCTATAAATTCTTAACTTTGTGCTAGATATTTTTGGATGCTGTTTCAATCTTTTTTATTTAATTTTGACAAGAATGGTTAGGTTGTGCTTCAATATGAATTTCAGAAATGTAACCAAGCTTGTGGCTTGGAAACTACTATCTCCATTGAAAAGAAGTGGTACTTACAAATTACCCAAATGTCTGCTATACATGTATGTGTATGCATATATATATAAGATTATATATATGCATAATGTTATAAAATGATGCAGAATATATATTATGCTTACCAAGAGAGATACTGATAGTTAAGATTTTATGGTGGAAATTATTCACTAATTTGGCTTTATGGATACCTGGCTATGACTGCATCATGAAAGCCTTCCATTAACTCATTGATAAGAACATTAGTAGTTGGAAGAGGAGAGAGGGGAGGAAGAACAGGAGGGGAAATAGAGGATATGGGGGAAGGCGAAAAGTATATTTTGCTCCCGTCAGCAGAAGAAAGGGATCATGGGATGGGAAGATGGAGGGGTAGTGCTTGGGAAGATATTGGCCAAATCGTATTGCTGTATTGTGTGCATTTATGAATATGGAATAAGTACCACTGTAATGCACCAATAAAAAAGTGGAAAAAATCATTCATAGTTGGGAAGGGTAACAGAAATGGCTGCTCTCATAGTCATTGCATAATTTTATTTATGGACATTAACATAATTCATGCTGGCTTACGAGGACAAATATCAGAAATCCTGATACACGTTCGGTCACTTCTGTTTGTGTAAGGCAAATCGTGTTCCTAAGAGAGTTCAGCTTTGCCAGTGTAAGGACAAAAGACCCTGCTCTGAACCATCGAAGGTCTGTGTTGGCGATAAGCCTCTCGTTTGTTCTTCCGACAACAGTTACAGTTGGAGGAGAACAGAATGTTCTGCAGAAGTTACAGTCTTCAGATAAAGATGTTACAGAGGCATAATAATTCCAAAAGATTTCCATCTTCTGACAGTCTCTTGAAATTAATGAATTAAAACAATGTCCTTCTGTTCATCCACTTTTACCACATCCAGCAGGAGAAATAGAAAATGATAGAAAATTAATCCCTTCTCTTGACAGTTGTAAGATGGTAATCCTCCACTTTTATCCTCTCAAAGGATATTTGAAGACAGTACCTTCGTTGTGCTAGTTTCTTGCCGATACTTCATGGCCCATTTCATTGTTGGTGGTCAAAATTAGACTCCAGAGCAAGCCACGGCTGGGTTGCTGGGGTGGTGAAGGGCACAGCAACCCTGAAAACCAATCTCAGACACATTTTCAGTGTTACTGCTTCAGAATGTGTGTCCCTTACTGAGATAGCAGAAGCCAAGGCTGGAGCCTCTCATTTATGTAAATAAACTCAGGGATAAATGACCTCTTTCCACTTCTGTGTTAAAAAAGCAACAATACCAGCTTCCTGACTGCAGACTCTCCATCAAGCAAAACTGATTGTTGCTTTCACTAATTTTTGTAGGAAAGTGTCAGAACTCTTCTTTGGGCTCTCTTTCAGTATTCTTGTGGCTCGTAATCTCCTGTGTTCAGAACAAGCACCAAGCCCACCTATATGCAAAGTACAATATGTATGTTTCAACTGGATTTAGAAACAGCATATGAAAGGACGTAGGAAACAATGTAAGCTCAAGTTGTAAAGTCAGTCTCTTCAGTGTTTTCTTGTTTAATCAGCTTATCAACTGAAATGCATGGTGCAAAGTTATTCAGGAAAAAATTATTTTTTTGATATATATGTGTGTGGGTACATAGTATACACATGCATACTGGGAATTGAAGCCAGGGCAATTTTACCTCTGAGCTGTATCACTAGACCTTATTATATGTAATTTTGAGACAGGGTCTCACTAAACTGCTTAGGGCCTCACAAAGTTTTGTGAGGCTGGCCTTGAACTTACCATCCTCCTGCCTCAGCCTCCCAAGTTGCTGGAATATAGTCACACGCTACCATGCTCAGTATTCTTAATACTGACTTATTAAAACAATTCATAAATGTATCCAGAATGTAATTAAGAAAATCCTGATTAATGCACTTGCTGTGAGAAGGTGAACTATTAATAGAGAATACTGGCAAGTTCCAGCTTAATGCTCTTACACCGGGCATACCAGCATCCATGTCTGTTTCCTCTTGTGCGGTGTAGTAAGCCCTTACTGAACTGATGTGCGTGTCGGGAAATGAGGCTCTGCAGTCTGAGACACAGGCCTTCTGTGCTTTCTCCACTGTCCAGCAACAGAGGAGAGCGTAGGTAAGTCCACCATCACATAACCAAGGCCGCAGCAGTGACAGGCTTTTAGGACATTATGCACCACCTGTATGCACGTTGGTAACTGAACAGGAACCATAGAATCGCTCACTGGTTAAGATAAATGCTCTGCGATCAGATTGTCTGATGTTCCACGAAAGGTAAAATAAAGGTCTTCTGAATTATATTTGTGTGTGACTTGAAGCAATTTACTTAAATTTGCTAGCTTTATTCATTTATAAAAAGAGTAACTGGGCACAGTGACGCAAGCCTCTAATCCCAGTGGTTCAGGAGGCTGGGTCCAGAGGTTTGCAAGTTCAAAGCCAGCCTCAGCAGCTTAGCGAGGAGGCCCTAAGCAAGTTAGTGAGAGCCTGTCTCAAAAAAATGAATACCAGGCCAAGGATGTGGTTCAACGGTTAAGTGCCCTTGGTTTCAATCCCTGGTACCAAAAAAGATAAATTAATTAATTAAATAAAAGGATAATATGAGGACCCACTTCATGGGGTCTTCTTGACTAAGTTGCATACACTGTACCTCCGAGTAGATAGTAACAGTCAATAACTTTAGCTGTGAGAACTGTTGTTGCAAATTTGCAAGATATTTTTATCCAAAAACTGTTTGAGGTTCTGTGTGATCACATTCACAGTAGTCCGTAGAGGTACGATGTGAGTTATCCAGCTGGCACTTTGTTGTAACTGGAATTGAGAAAGGGCTAAGTCCTTCCTCTCGTTTTGGCTCTTGTATCACTACTTCGCTGCAGCAGAGTGGGTGACGAGAACGTGGAGAGATGGCTCCTTGGCCATAAATGATGATACTCCAGTGAAAATTACCTCAAAATTGTTCTTTTTTTTTTCTTTTTTTAAGAGAGAGGGACTGTGTGTGTGTGTGTGTGAGAGAGAGAGAGACAGAGAATCAATTTTGTATACTTTTTCATGTGGCTTTTGTTGCTCCAACACTGAGTTGTGTGCATGGTGCTGCGGTTCGAACCCGTGTCCTTCAGCCTGTCAGGCAAGTGCCGTAACGGCACAGCCACCGCTGCAACCCCGAAACACTGTTCTTATTTGAATTTTTCCTTAGGCGCTTGTTTTTAGAATTCAGATATTACCTCTAAGAATAACAAAACAGAAGTCCAAATCTCCCTTTTAAAATACTAAGTCCTTTGATACCAGCAATTGAAAGATTGAAATTTGATATCGGGAGATTAAGATAAAAAAAAAGATAAAGCATGTACCTTTGTTGGATACGTAGAGATCGTCCCAAATTCTTCAACTTCGAAAATTACTTTTTGTTTTTTGTGCCAGGGATTGAACTTGGGGTGTTTAACCACTGAGCAACACAGCCAGTTCTTTTTTTTTTTATTTTTAATTTTGAGACAGGGTCTTGTTAAGTTGCTTAGGATCTTGCTAAATTGCTGAGGCTGGCCTTAAACTTTCGATCCTCTTGCCTTAGCTTCCTGAACCACTGGGATCATAGGTTACACCACCACTCCTGGCTAAATTTTTCTTAATAGTTTCTCATTTTGAAAAGATTTCTGTATAAAAGGCTGATTTTAAAAACAATAAATTAAAATTATTTTTTTCCAATATTGAAGGCTCTGATCATGGATTTTTTGCCACCTACACATTTTATGTTTGTTGCTAACAATTAAGTGGTAAGCTATGTCCCTACATTACCATCCAGAGTTATGGGATCTATAGCACGTAAGTGGTGGGTGGTGTGGAGATACGGCTGCACAGTGTAACGCTTTCTGACCTCTGGGATTTCATGCTTTTCTAACACCACTAGGCAGCTGTTGGTTTTCAAAGATTCTTCATTACTTTCATTACTGATACCAGGGGTTGGGAATTTAGCTCAGTGGCAGAGTACTTGTCTAGCACGCACAAGGCCATGAGTTCAGTCCTTGGCCCTAAAACAAACAAACAAACAAAAAAACAACAATAAAATCATTACTGATACCAGAGCTGCTGCTATAATTATTTATGTAGGTGCTTCATCCCAGCTATTAGAACACAGTATTTTGGGGGGCTCAATTTAGGTATCAATTTGGTCCTTCCAGACCACCTAACGTGGTGCCCTGCAGTTAGTAAATCCTACATAAATACTGCTGAAAAAAATTAAATAAGCATATTAATCTCAAAAATGCAGTGAATTAAAAATTTTATTTTATTTTGGTACCTGGGTGAAACCCAGGGCCTTTCTAATTATAGGCAAGCATTTTATTGCTAAACCACAACTCCTAAGAAGGCTATTTTAAAAGCATATGACAAGAAAAATGGCATATAAGAAATACATAAAATGCATTAAAGAAATACATAAAGTTGGTTGTCCTGAAACCTTTTTTTATTAGAGCTTTACACTTATGCATCCTAGTTGGGTTCACCCAACAAAATCATGCATGCATGGAATTCAGGTTCAATTCTTGACCCCCACTTTCCCATCCCCTCTCTGGTTCTCCTTCCTCTGTTCTAGTATTCTTCCTTTTGCTCATCTATTTATTTACATTTGATTGGTTCTTTTTACTTATGCATAAAGGTGAAGTTCCCTATGGAAACATAATTTTTAGAGAATTCACTGGTGATTCTCTTTGGCTGAGGATTCAAGTGATTAAAACTATTGTCTTGTATAATTATTTCATTTTTATACTCATCATATACTATTTATAACATCAGAAATAAAAGAATATGCTTGTAAGAAGTTAATTGGAAAGCCTAAACAAACTATTAACTGTAGAACAAATCAATAACATTTTCAAAGCTGCTTTCTCTAGAATTATCATAGCTAGAACTTCAAAGAATAGATTTTCTATTTAAATATTTTTAGAGTACAGAAAAGAATAAACTTATAAAGTTGCCATTATATCAGTACAAATATCTACCAAGAATCACACTCAAAAGAACATTTCATATCCATTAGTTATGAATGCAGATTCCTAAATTCCCAGCACCTTGGCAGGCACCTGTAATCTCAAAGGCTCAGGAGGCTGAGGCAGGAGGATCAAGGAGGATGGAAAATTCAAGGCCAGCTTCAACAGCTTTGCACGTTTGTGAGGCCCTAAGCAACTTTCTTGAGACCTTGTCTCAAGAAACAAACAAAAAAGAAAGAAAGAAAGAAAGAAAGAAAGAAAGAAAGAAAGAAAGAAAGAAAAGAAAAAAGATTACATGAAATCCACAAATAACTTTCTGTATATGAAAAGAAAAGCACATAGGTGGAGAAAAATCAAAAATTAAGTCAATTTTGTTGGAAGGGCTTTCAATATTTCAAAATTGAGAACCAGTGTCCTCTTTGCCTAATCATTATTTCGAATATTTAAGTATAATGCAAGTGGGGTGGCATGATGGTTCAGTGGTTGGAGCATTTGCCTGTCAGTGCAAGGATCAAGGTTCAAACCCCAGCACCACCTACGCAACTGAGTGCCCGAGAAGCAAAGGTCAGATGAAAAAATAAAGTTGATTCTCTTTCCTCTCTCTCACTCTCTCCATCTCTCTCTAAAATAAAAAAAAAAAAAAAGAAAATATGTTGCATGTGTGGTTTGAATCCCTTTCTATTTCAGTAGCTCACTAAAGAGCACCTCTGTTTCTACCAGGAAGCAGGTATGCTGATTTCTCAGTTGAGTTCCAAGAGTTCAGGTAGACACCTTGCAGCATGGAACTTCCCTGTGCTGCTCTCCCGTGTGCCTGGGTGCATGGCCCTGACCTTTACCTTCTCAGCTTCAAGAGCCATTCCAGGAGCCACTGTGTTTTGCCCAAGCATCCATTGTGTTGGTTGTTAGAGGTCCATTATCTCCATCACACCTGCGCCTTCTGCATAAGAAAACCGATAGCCAGGGCCTCCCCATAATTTATGTGAATTTTCTAGAAGCAGTTTGTGGATCAGCTTTATAACAGTGCAGAGTTTCCTTTCGTTTAGCCAGGTGTGGGAAATTGCCAGGTGCCTTTACAAAGTCACAATGTTTTCAAGGACAGGGAGGTGAGGGGTCCTGATAAGAAAAAGGAAAATGGATGAACAGATCTTAGTTTTTTCGTTCAGTGGTGACTGGAAGTAGGAAGGTACTTTTGCTTGGTAAGCTTCTTTGTTACCTAGGGTTTGACTTTGGTGATCTGCTAATTTCTTTTGCCTGTCCTTGTTCTTTTCTCTTTATTAATGAACTAATTTGTATAGGTCTTATAAACTTCCTGAACAGCAAGACTTTCTTGGTGTTGGCCTTACTTATTCTCACTTCTTTGAAATTTGGTTTTAATTTATGTTGACACTCTCTCATTAGAGTTCTGGCTTACACTGTATTTTTGTACTTCAGTTCCAGCCCTCAGAGATTAATAACCAGAGATAAAACTGATGTTTGCATTTGTACTCTCATATTATTAACTATTTTGTGGATTTTCAGATAAGGTGAATTGGGGTGAAAAATACTTAGTCAATCAAGAGTCATTTAATAGCAATAGATTGCATGCTTTGGGGTTAGAGAAATATGATACCAGAGTTCACAACCTTTCCGTAAGGAGAGAAGAATCTGGTAAGGAGAGCAGCAAAACTGCATATTCAGCAGAAAATGATTTTACGTCATGAAGAAAAACTTTGTAAATTAAGATCTGATGCTGTCACAATGAACATGCCATAGCATGGCGTAGGATAAAGAAATCTGAGACTTTGCGGGGCTGGAACAGTGGCTCAGCATTTATGATGCTTGACTGGCATGCACAAGGACACAAGGACATGGGTTCCAACTCTAGCACCTCTCTCTCTCTCTCTCTCTCTTTATTTTTTGTTAAAGAGAGAAGGACAAGAGAGAGAGAGAATAAATTTTTATTTTTTATTGAGTTTTTCACATGGCTTTCATTGCTCTGACACTTAGTTGTGTACATGGGTGCTGAGGTTTGAACCCATGTACTTGTGCATGCCAGGCAAGCGCTGTAACCATGAGCCCCGCCCTCCAGCCTCTCTCTCTCTCTTTTTTTTAAAGTGAGACTTTGTAGAATTTGCCACTTTATGTTTTAACCCTGATTACATTTTATTTCTACTAACTTTGTGAATTTGGGAAATTTATATATCTATGCCATCAGAGAAGTATCTGTCCAATGACATGCATAAAATGTGCTTTTTTTTCAGAGAGAGAGAGAGAGAGAGAATGAATGAATTTTTAGTGAGTTTTTCACATGGCTTTTGTTGCTAAGACACTTTGTGGTGTACATGGGTGCCAGGATTTGAACCCATGTACTTGTGCATGCCGGGCAAGCGCCGTAGCCTCCGAGCCACCTCTCCAGCTACAAAAATGTGCTCTAAATGTACAAGAATGCTGGTTGATAAGTGATCCAAGTGGTTGTGTTGCCATGGGAAATTGACATACCGAGGCAGGGGCTTCCCCCAGCGGGCTATTAGGCTCACCAATGCTTCATGCTACCATATTAGAGTTCTAGTGCTACTCTTGCTTCTGGAAACCCAGTGAGATTTGTTAAAGCTGGAAAATCAAGGGGCCTTTTACTGTGAAAGTCTTCCTTCAGGAGCCTCAGGGCTTGGTAAGTAACCTCCTCGACTGAAGGCTGGCAGGTAAAAGCTTCAGTTTCCCTAGTGCATAAACCCTCATCCACTCCCTGTGGGTGTTTATCTGTCTAGGATCAGCAAGAAGCACATGTCCTTTCTATAATTCATACTTTCCCATTTCTCTTCTTTCTCTTTCTTGTCAGTGTTAAAGCTTAAAAATGTGCCGACGGTCTTAACAGTTACTTTCCTATGCCGAGCAGAAGGTGGTGGAAGGAGTTAGGAAATTGCGGATGAGTGCATTCCATCCCATCTCTTACTCCTCCCACTCTCTTGCAAACTAACCATTAATGACATCAAGGTGGTTTCAGAAACTAACTGCAGTCCCGTGATCCCAATCGAGCTGTGGATTCAGAAACACCGACTTTGCCCTGGATTCTTTTTTCTTCACTCTAAGATCCTTTTTATTTTTTTTTTAAATTGAGGAGCTGAGTTGTTGTACAATCATAAAATCATAAATGCATATAAAGTAATAATATGATATGCATTTGATTCTAGTCCAGAATTACCCCCACATTATCCACAGCCCAGTCTCTTGATTCTAGTTTATTTCCCCGCCAGACACCCTAAGGTCTTGAGGAAGGCCAGGAGTTTTTGCTGTGTTCCTGTTTCCTCATTAATAACCTTCCAATAGAGCCCTGGGGGAAGTGATTGGTTTTTGTTTTTTTTTTTTAACAACGTATGGAGGTGGATTGGTGGCTCAGCAGTTAGAGCTCTTGTTGGGCATCCGCGAGGACCTGGTTCGAAACCCAGCAACCCATATATCACATATACAAATATGTGTTGGAAAAACAAAAACCAGATGAAAAAATAAATAAAATGGATTCTTTCTCTCTCAAAATAACTATGAAAACCATATCAGCGCTTGCAACACTAAATGTCTTTTACGTATGATCTGTCTATTGTGTTGCTTGGTATTTACCCAAAGAAGTTGAAAACTTATGTCTGCACAAACACCTACTCATGGATGTTAATAGTAGCTTTATTCATATATAATTCTCCAAACTTGAAAGCCACCAAGATGTTCTTCAGTAGGTATTGAATAAATATGCTGTGCTAATGCAGATAGTGGAATATTATTTGTAGCTAAAAATAAATGAGCTATCAAGATATGAAAAGACATGGAGGAAACTTACAAGCATATTGCTAGTGAAAGAAGTCAGCCCCAAAAGACTATATACTGTAGAATTCAAATTAGGTGACATTCTGGAAACAGGAGAACTACAGCGATAATAATAAAAAGAAAACTCAGTAGTTGCTGGTGTTCAAGGGAAGGATAGAGGGATTGACTGGTGGCTCACAGGTTTGGGACAGTAATAACACCCTGTGTGATATTATGGCAGGAGATAAATGCCATCATGCATGAATCTAAACCTATATACGGTGTGCAACACCAGGAGTGAATTCTTCTGTAAACTGCGGAACCTTGGGTAATAATGATGTTCAGTGTAGGTTCACGGTTGTTTTTTGCTGTTGTTGTTGTTGTTTTTGGCACCAGGGATTGAACCCAGGGATTGAACTCAGTATTTCACCACTGAGCCACATCCCCAGCCCTTTTTATTTTTTATTTTGAGACAGGGTCTTGCTAAACTGCTTAGGGCCTCGCTAAGTTGCTGAGGCTGGCTTTGAACTTGAGATCCACCTGCCTCAGCCTCCTAAGATGCTGGGATTACATGCAGGCATGCACCACCATGCCTAGCAGGTTCATAGATGTTAATAAATGTGTTAATGGTAGGCCATGCTGTTCATGGGAGAGGGTATGCATCTGTGGGAACGGGGGGTAATATGGGATATATCTGTACCTTCCTCTCAATATCACTGTTATCCTACAAGTGCTTTCAGATAACATTTGTGTATCTTAAATGTGTATTCCCAAAACAACACAGCAATCCTATTTTAATTATATATAAAAAGGAGATTAGAACTGCCTCTTTAAAATAATATTGACAAATGCTACCTATGGCATGGGGTTCACAGAGCAAAACTGCATACAGACCAGATACTAAAATAACTGCTAGGCCATTCACTTCAGTAGAATTTAGCCCTTCAGTAAACACTTACTCCCTGGCCTGTGATAGCCTGTTTTGTCCAGGGACAGCACAAGACTATAACTTCGCAGTCACATTTGTGTCTTTACTAACTGTTGATAAAGCTAAAATAAGAGTCAGTAAAAAGATTACCTCTGTGAAGCACCTTTAGCTTCCATGAAAAAGGAAATCATTTAGCATTCCTTCTATTTCGAAGGCCGGAAGGACTGTATTAAGTAGAAATAACACTTGAAATGATGTCCGAGACAGCCCATTGACAACAGTAATCAATACCATTTAAACCAGCATTGGCTAACTTTGTGAAATAGAGGCATAATTGAAAGCTCATGATCTTTGTATCACAGTGTTTATTGAATCTCAGGAAATGAAAGAACTTTGCATCTTATGCTACAAAGGGATTAGCCCCCCAAAAGATAAAGAACTTCCAAAAGGTCTTGTGGTGAAAGAAGATTTAAGTTTCGCAAGAAGTTAAGTGCTTATGTGGTTCATATTTTGGAAAGAATTGCTAGCAATTGATACCCTCAGAAATGGGAGATACAAGCTGCTTTGAACACTAGAGATTGTTCCATTATTGTATATAATTCATCACATAGCAAGAAATATTCTGAAGTGAATTATATAAGAAGAATTCTATGGGATAGAAAGCTTGAATAATATCATCTATATTCCACTGTGACATAGCTTTCTGTATCTCCAATATTCAACTTCATTAAGATTTTATAGCTTTAGAAATAAATAGAGTTAATAAAAGAATTTGAAATGGGCTACAAAGATAAAGCTAGGATAAAGAGACCTATCTCAGGAGATCCTCGTGTTGTTCAGGCGATAGTCAACATTCGTTTCTTTCTAAGTAGGGGACAAAAGATGCTGGTGTGTTTAAGTCCTTTCCAGCTCAATGATTAAAAAAAAAATGGTAGCATTTTAAGTGAAATGTAATATGGATGGCATAATATAACACGGCAAATGGAAAAGTCTGGAACTGAAAGATAAAACACTTATACGTCAAATAGCACTGTGTGCATAAATCTACAATGCAATTTTTGAAACTTCTACTAGCAACTATAATATGGTGTTGGCCAGAGAATGAGGAGGAGACAAAGGCTACTTTAAGGAAGCCCACAGATGACCAAATGTCTTCTTGTATTAGATGAATTCGGCAGCTTTTCTTTACTTTTTATCTTTTATTTAAAGAGAGAAAAAGTCAACTTTATATATATATATTTTATGCAGCTTTTGTTTCTCCGACAATTAGCTGTGTATGTGGTGTTGGGGTTTGAACCTGGGTCCTTGCACGTGGCAGGCAAGCGCTCCAACCACTGAGCCACCACTCCAGCCAAGAATTCAGCAGATCTTTAAAGGAGCAGCTAACAGGGGTATGGTTTCCGGGACCTGTTTATCTTCTTCCCCTGTGTATCCAAACGTGTGCACACACATCAGCTCAGATATTTATTTCCCTGTGGTTTCAGACTATTGAATTTTCGTAATTGCTGTAGTTGTTGAATATCATTTTTTGTTACCGTTTGAATAGTTTGCAGCTGAGGTTTCTGCCAAAAGTCACGGCCACTGGCAACGTCTCTGAAATGCAGTGTGGCGTGTAGGGTACGAGGGAATTTGCTGGAATTTGTTCCTTGCGCACTGCAAGGGTGCCAACAGACTGTAGCCTTCTTTAGCCTGCTAACCCCTAGTACCTGCAGGTCTGTTCCCCAGGCATCCTCTGAACAACTTCTTGGCATGATTGAGCTTCAAATGAAGACAATTAGCATTCTCTGGAAGTAGCCTTAACCAGGAACTTTCAAGAAATGTAGAAACACCGCACTCCCTTGCCCCCCAGGTAGCATAGCCCTGCACTTCACAGTTTCTCTGCGGAATGACCTGCTGTACTGGCTGCTTGAACATTTCAGATCTTCTTTAGTTGAAGCTGCCTTAACCCATTTTGCATCGCTATTCCAAAACACACGAGCAGTCTGGGGGTGCGTTACTGTGCTACCTGCTTCTGGTGACAGGTGGCATCACAGTGGCAGAAGCTCATGTGCAGGAGGGTGTGTGGTGGCATAGGAAGGCAGAGAGCTACTCGGTAGTTAGGTTCCGTCCTTTCTAACAATCCATTTTGGCGAGGAATGACTCACTCGGTGGGACGGCCATCAGTTTTTCTGCGGGAAGCACTTTGTATGGCCTGCCTCCTCTCACTTGACCTTACCACTTTTTTTTTTAAGAGTAAGCGGGAAAGAGATAGTCACTTTTATTTATTTATTCTTGTGGTTTTAGTTGCTCTACGCTTAGTTGCATACGTGGTGGTGCTGGGGTCAAACCCAGGACCTCGTGCCTGCCAAGGAAGTACTCTATGCTGAGCCACTGCTCCAGCCCAAATCCTTACTCCTAAAAGTACCATCGCCTCTTCATAGCACCACCTGCAGAACTAAGCTTCCTCCAATCTGTGCAGGACACACACAGACCGGATCTAAGCCTCTGCAGACGCCTCCCTCCACTTCACCACTTCCTCGCTGCCTTCCTGGTGTTAAGTCGAATACCTGAATGAGCTCCATCTCAGAGTCTGCTGCTGTGACTGAGGTTTGTCACCAGTAAAACGAACATGACCGTCCTTCCTCAAAAGATGGCCGTGAGAATGATAGCAAAGAAAAACTGTAGCATTCTTGGTGGCTTCAGAAAGTGAGTGGTCACTGCAGAGTGGCCACATTATGAAAAGTCTCGGTGCGCCGCTGTCTTCAGTGTTCACATGTTTTTCTGGGAGAAATCCAGCCAAGACATGCCCGTGATCAGCTGGCAGGGTTAAAGCTGTCTTCACCAGGGCTGGAGCGGTGCCTCAGGGGTTACGGCACTTGCCTGGTATGCACGAGGATGTGGGTTCAAGCCCCAGCACCACGTACACAACAAAGTGTTGGAGCAAGGAAAGTCACATGAAAAACTAAATAAAAATCAGTCCCCTCTTTCTTTCTCACTGTTCCTCTTTCTTTCTAAACAAGCTATCCTAACCAGTTCGCAGAATGTTCCTTTGCTTCCAGATGGAGCCCAGCCCTCCCCAATCACCCCATGACAGCTGTGGCCTGATGAGTACTGCCTTCTCTTGCACCGGACGTTCCTATTGAATGTCCTTTGTGTCGTCCCAGAGTCTACCTTCTGCATCAAAGATAGGTCCAGCACCAAGGTCGTTGAAGATCTTGCTGCTGAGGGGTGCTGTGCACCCTGTGGTACTGTCTAACCTCTCTAATGTACCCAGGTAGCACTGTGAGTGCCGTTTTTCCAATGAAAGACTTGAGTCACCACAGGATTAGGTAGCACTACCCAGCACCCAGGCAAGTGAGAGCCTTGGCTGGCATTTGGCCTTTCACCTTCCTTTTGGGATCTGTTTACAAATAGTGAGTTCAGAACATTGGTATCCTGGATTTATGTTCCTACATGTTGTCTGATCTTGCGCCTACTACTAACTTTTATGGACAACTTTTTAATCTCTGAAATTCAAATTCAAATAAAAGGGAGCACAAGATGTCACTGGGTGGCACTTCTACCAAATCTGAGAAGGGTTTTAGCAAAACCCAGAGCATGGCCCAGAGAGGAATGCAGACTGGCACACGGATTTATTTTCTTTCTTTCTTTCTTTCTTTCTTTCTTTCTTTCTAGAAAGAATGAGAGAAAGAGTTAATTTTTTAGTTTTTCATTTTTTTTCTGACACTTAGCTGTGTGAGTGGTGCTGGGCATTGAACCCGGGTCCTTGTGCATGCCAAGCAACTGCTCTAACCACTGAGCCACTGTTCCAGCTGCACAGACTGATTTTTAACCCCAGCTGGGTTCCAATACCAGTTCCACTTGAGTCACCCTCTATCTAAACTGTTTCTTTCTCCTGGTTAGAAACAGGTGGTCAGCGGCCCCCAGGTAATGTTTCTAATTCTGTGGAATTTGACAAACTGGGAGGCACAGATTTGATACTGTCCAGAGCTCCCTCCAGCTGCAAAGTGAATGTTGTTATTATCACTGCCCCTGAAAAACAAAAGCACTTTCCAATAACATACTGTAAACAATTTGCAATAGTCAGTCTGCGCGGTCTGCGCGGATTCCTGACCGCCTACCTCAGGAAAGTAAGCAAGGGTTTGGATCCAGTCTTTATATCCAAGGCCACTGCTCCATAAGCCATCGTTCCTTGGCCATTCCCTTCTTCTCTGTAGATCATTGATATTTCTGATCTCTGCAGGATACAGGAATTTATCTTAGCATTTTCCTAAACCTCTATATACATCTCTCAATAATTCCAAATTTTAGAGCAGTACATTTAGCTCTTGGTCGCAAAGTATTGAGATGCATTGATATGAGGGAGAGCGGCCGATACTCTGGTTTTCCACATAGCTGAGAGTGACAGAGTTTCAGAGAATGGTCGGTCATGGGAAGTGGGTGGTGGGACCTTCTGGTAATGGCTTCGACCAGTTCTTGGAAAGTAGTTAGTGCTTTGTTGTCTTTTATTTTTCTTTAGAGACAGAGGGACAGTGAGAAAGAGAGAATTGGTTTCATTGAGTTTTTCATGTGGCTTTCGTTGCTCCCACACTTCATTGTGTAGGTGGTGCTGGGGTTGGACCCCGCGTCGTTGTGCGTGCCAGGCAAGCACTGTAACTGCTGCACCACCGCTCCTGCCCCTCTGTTGTCCTCTTCTCCCTGTTTGCCACCTGCCCCGGGTTTCTGGTGCTGCATGTGAATATTGGTGCCACATGGACAAAGCGAGTTGGCTTCAGTGTCCCCCTTCTCCCTGTCAGCTCTGTGTGTTAGCGCGTAAGGAAACGCCTTTGTTTTCAGCAGGATGAACTTGGAATGCACTCCAGCAGCATTGAACTGAGAAGCCGTAAAATAAATAATTGATTCATCCTAGAACCATCCGACTGTGCGTCATGGTGTTCCTGGGAAGTGGTTGTCTAACTGCCCTCTTGAAAGCCTCACAAGTTTTTGTCTTATTTTTGTTATGATTATTTTTTTTTCCAAATGGACGCGTTTTGACAAACAGACTCCTAAGAGCAGTCAAGTGTCAAATACAAAGTTATGGCTGGTGCAGCTGCCTTTGGGATCGTACGCTCCATTTATTCATTATGGAAAGCTCAGATGCTCAGCGTGCAGTGCCGTTCTGTGTACCTGCCAGTTTAGTGCACTTAATGAACATCGATCATGCTCATTCAGACGCTGCTCGGTGCTGCTGTGAGAAGTCAGTGGTTTCTGAATAGCATCGTGGAAACTTTTTTCCATTTTGCAAATGGTGCCTCTGTGGAATCTTTTTTTTTTTATTTTTGCCAAAAGTAAATTAATAAACACGATTAAAGTTAACTTGCAATTTATGACCAAAGAAAATATGTTAATTAAAATTTTGGCCAGGTGTGGTGGAGCACACCTGGAATCCCAGCAACCTGGGAGGCTGAGGTGGTTGGGATTGCAAGTTTGAGGCCAGCCTCAGCTACTTCATGAGGCCCTAAGCAAGTTAGATCTCATTTCAAAATAAAAAACTAAAAGGGCTGGGAATGGGGATGTAGCTTAGTGTTTAGGTTTCCTGTGTTCAATCCCCAGTATGAAAAACCAGTTATTTTCTTCTGCTTTTCCTGTTATAATCTAATGATTTTCTATCTATTTAAAATATAAAATGGGGGCTGAAGTTGTGGCTCAGCTGTTATAGCACTTGCCTGGCATGCGTGAGGATGCGGGTTCGAACCTTAGCACCACGTACACAGCCAAGTGTGGGGGCAGTGAAAGCCACATGAAAAACTGAATGAAATTGATTTTCTTTCTCTCTCTCTCTCACACACACACACATACACACACACACTGTCCCTCTCTTAAAAAATATACATATGCTATATATATATATATACACATATATATATGTATGTATATTTATATATATATGGTTTTCTGATTGTTTTGCTTTTTTTATTTTGGTGTAGTTTCGTTTGGTTCTAGTGAGTGAACCCGGGGCCTCAGGCAGGCCAAGCACACGTTCCATCACCAAGCTTGACTTTAGCCTCAAAGCAATGGGTTTAGTTACTTACATAATTATTAGATTGCCATATGAATACCTGAAGTTTGGTAGCATTTTCTGTCTCCCAAATCATTTTTAGCTTTTTAAAAACATTCTTTCAATTATAAAACCTCCTACTGGGTAGTTACAGCATTCATGAATCCTGTTGAGCATGCCGATCAATTAGTGCCAGATAGATTGTTCTACATTACAGTGAGAAAAAAAAATCCTTTTTTATTTCCTTAGCATTGGATTTTCTGTATCCTGTCAAAATTCTTGCAAACAAAGTAGCTAGGCTTATCATAATCAGAAGAAGCCTTTTTTAAAACATGTATTTTTTTGTTTGCTTTCTCATTTTTCTACAAATTAAAAAACAAAATAGAACTTGTTCAATTACTTTGCCCCTGCTAGAGGTGCATTACATTTAGTAATGGCTTGCGCAGGACTGTTGTTTGGGGAGAACCTCCTGGGGAGATTTCCTACATGGGTTGCTATGCCATTGTTTTTCTCTTTTGATTGAGGTTTCATGGGACACAGAAAAGCCAAGGGGACAGATGTACTCAAATTGTACTACAAATTCATCTCAATAACTTGTGGTTTTTCCAACTTGCTGATGAAAATTATAATTTTTCTGGGCACGGCGGAGTAATCCTAGTCACTTTGGAGGCCAAGCAGGAGGATTCCAAATTCAAGGCCAGCCTTAGCTAGTTAGTGACACCCTGTCTCAAAATAAAAAATTAAAAGGACTGGGGGTATTGCCCAGTGGTTAAGCACCCCTAGGTTCAATCTCCTACAAAAAAAAATCCAAAAAATTAGAATTGAATCCTAATGTTAAGCATATCACAGACTCTAAGCTTATGAAATAAATTGAGCATTTTACCCAGAATGCAATATAACCTTTAGAAAGAAAGATTTCCCTGGCATGTTTGTATCATGGAAGCAATAAGCACATGTATAAATGAAGTATGCTCCGTGGTATTCATCGTAGCGTTTTTTTGCCCTAGAAGAAAACAGTGAATCATCTAACTTTCAGAAGAGCAGGATTCCAAAAGTTATGGTCCAAACCTGCAATGGAATATTTGGAACCATTAAAATGTTGAAGAAGCCTGGCACATTTGCATAGGAAGGGATTTGCATATCCATGAGATAAGGAATGTGTAGAACAATATGCATGTTGTGATGTCTTTTATTTAGCATATCCAAAAACATACACATCTCTTCATATATATGTGTCTATATGTCAATTCAAAGAAACAGTTTTGGAAAAGGATTTTTTTTCCCTATATGGAGAATGGGATGTGAAATACCAAATAGGGGATTTTGATGTGAACATTTCCACTTTTCAACATTTTACAAATGATTCATTGATTGATTGAAATGATTTTGTACAATACCAATTGACTTTTCTTAAAAAAAAAAAAAACAACAAAGTCCATGAAACAGTTAGGAGCAACCATCATTAAGTTAATCAACTTGTTTTTATTAACTGTGTCCTATGTGTCAATCATTGTCCCTAGGGTTACAAGAAAGAGCAAAGAATCATAGAGATGCAGAACTCAGAGAGAGAGGGATATTACTAGAAATTGTGTATGCTCACCAATTTATTATGTTATATAGAAAAGGTAGAATCAGAAGTTTTATAATTATGAAACTATTATAATTGGTCAGCAAAGTTTTCCTGAGGAAGGAATTGTGTCAATATTTGAAGGCTGCATGGGAGCTGATGAAGCAAGGAGGTTATCTATGAAGTCACAACAGTGGAAACACAAAGGAAATAGTTGTATGAATAACAATGCGATAGAGCGTACCTGAGAGGAGTGGAAATCTTAATAAACAGTTTGTATCATCTACAGCGTCTGATTGGCTGCTGCTAATCTGTAGTGCTTTGTGAATCTCAAACCATCCAGAAGCATCTGTTCCTGTACCTGCATGAGCAACAAGTCAAATAGTCTTGAGTGCATTATTTCTTCATTTGTTAGTTTCTGACACATTTACACCTAGCCAGCCCTTCATTGCTGGTGTTATTTGGGTGATAGAGCACTTGCTTCTGCTGGAGCTGTAACTAGACCTCTTTTGAACTAACTCTCCAGTCTTTTTCCCTTTCTTTGCCTCCTTGCATCCATGTGCTTATGTAAGCATGCATCCCGTAAAAATATTTATGCAACACTTTGTGCCAGGCATTGGGGAAAGTAAACGCAGTCCTTACCCCATACATGCATATTCTGTTGCAAGAAACAATGACTCAAGCAGTGTGACTGTGATTGAAATGGTTGGCATGGTGAGATAGAGAATAGAGATCTTTCTGAGTTGGTGTGTTCAGGGAGGGTCTCTCTGGGCAGCCAGGGAAAGCCACGCTAAGCTGATACTTCAGCATTACCAAGAGCTATGGGAGGCAGGAGAAAAAGAAGCCCTTGTGCAGAGTGCTGAGTTGGGAGAGAACTTGGAACTTTCAGGGACTTAAGCAGGGTGCTGTGAATGGAGATCAGCTTCAGTTAAGCCAGGATCCTTGACCCAGGGCAGTGCAGACCTGCAGGGTAACCTGGGAAGGCACTACCCTTAATGAGACAGTGAAAGATCAGTTAATTTTGTAATTGCTGTGGCCAGCAATGTATCTTGGGATCACTGAAACACCGGCGTGGAAGGATCCGCTCAAGGGGAATCTAACCCATTTCCTGTGCTGAAGTAGTAGCTGCCTATCTTCATCAGTAGTACATAGTTGTTGGTTTTGTTGTTCTTATTTTCCCCCTTTTGTGACAATTATTTTTTTTTTCTTTTTGTTTAGGGGGATAACAGGGATTGAATCCAGGAGTGCTCATCCACTGAGCCACATTCCCAGCCCTTTTATTTTTTTTATTTTGAGACAGTGTCTCGCAGAGTTGCTTAGGGCCCTGCAGTGTTGCTGAAACTGACTTGGAATTTAGGATCCTCTTGCCTCAGCCTCCCAAGCTGGTGGGATGATAGACATGTACCAGCACACCCAGCCATGCTGATGCTGATTTGCTGGTGGACCCCAAGGCCTGTCCTCCAGTCCCTCCACAAAGCTAACCTGAATATATTTAGAGTACCACAGCTGTTCTCCTGCTATCTGCTTTCAGTTCACACCTCCCACGTCCTGATTGAAAGTCCTCTTTACACTCAGGCAATCTTGGACATAGAAAGCGTTTAAAGAAGTCCATATTTTATATGGCACTTTCTTAAACCCTAGGCAGAGGAGAACAGCTCTCTTTAGAACCATCTTAAGAAAGAATTTTTTCTCACCATCCCCCATGAAATCTGTTCTGACTTTCCAAAACGTGTGGAGTGGAGTTGATCCTGTTACTAAACCATGTAAGTCAAGAGCTTAACAAGAGCGTGAACCTTCTGAATTATCTCTGTGACTGTGTACATTGTTGAGCACCGTCCATGCCATCAATTAATTACCAGTTCAGCAAGATAAATTGCAAACAACATTATACACAGATACACAGCTGTGTACCTTCTGCAGTAGGGTCACTGTCAGCCTGTCTTATCTGGGCTCCTCCTGCTAGTCAACAGGAAGTGGTTGGCTAGTTTCTCCGTTCGCCCAAGAAACACTGATGCTATACTCTACAAATTATAGATGCAGAGGAGAAAAAATAGTGCGTTATGTATGTTGGATATCTCTCTTTATAAAGCCTGACAATAAAGATTATGTAAAAAAGTACTACACATAAATATATGGTTATATGCAATCTATAAGAAATTCTAGGGAAAACTATATCTATTAACTCTCATTTCCTTCCTGCAAACCTGGAGTGCAACTACAATTTCCTCTCCCTTGTAATTAATTTCTGCTTGTCCACCTAAGCTGTGCCTTTATTGATGAAGTAAAGTGTTAAGGCAATTGAAGAAACAATGCAGGTCAAAAAACTGTTTATATCTCTATTACAGGCAAAGGCTAGACCCTTAGTAAATGTCTATTGAGTGAGGTTGAATTGAATTAGGTTGAATTGAATTGAATGGCTGCAAGAGAGCTGTGTGTGGCTGGAGCCAATTATTATTGCTTCCTTCACCAGTATTTTAAGCCGAATAGTTCAACAATTATTCATTCACCTAGCACTTTGTTGTGTGCATATCTATTCTGAGGCAGGCAGAAGCTCAGTTCAGGTCTGTGAATTCACAGATTAAATAAAACATGGTTCTTATTCCGTAATTTTTCAAAATAAACAGAGAAAGTATACAAGACAGACTTACAAGAGTTTCTCACAGGGATGACTAAACAAGATGGCGAAGGTGGTATTTTAATCATCTTTTTCGTTGTTGTGACCAAAAGACATGACAGGAACAGTGAGAAAAGGAAAGTTGATTCTGGTTCATGGTCTCAGGGGTCTCAGTCCATGCTTGACCTACTCTGTAGCTCTGGGCCCAAGGTGAAGCAGAACATCATGGCGGAAGGGTGTGATGGAGGGAAGCAGCTCAGGACATGGTGACCTGGAAGTAAAGAGAGCTCTGCTCAGGTGGGACAAAATATAAACACCAAAGGCACACCCCCAGTGACCCACTGCCTCCTCCAGCCACACCCTACTTACCTACAGTTACTGCCTCTGAGAGTTCTTGCATTGTCTCTCACGTGTGCTTGTGGGGAGCATCTCATATCTGAACCATAACAGGTGGCGAATGGGACCCAGGAGGCAGAGATGGCTCTGATTAGATGCCTGGACTGGACAATTCAGATGAGGCTGGGAATATCATTTCTACTCAGTGGAAACAGGTTATGATAGTACTTTCTATTAGAGTTTTTGACAGTTTTTATTATTTTATTAAATCTTTCTAGAATTACTTTCCATTAGTCTCTGGTGTGAATTTGGGCAATAGGTGTTGAAATAGAATCCTTCATGATTCCAGAAGTTAACTGCAAAATATAATGACTTTAAGTCTGGAAGCTAATTTATATATATATGTATAATTTATATATATAAAAATATGTGTATCATATATGTAAAATATTCAAGCAGTCATTTTTAATGTCTGATCTCTGATGTCTCATGGACTTTTTATTTTAAATTCCATAATATATTTTTCCTGTTTCATAAGTAGATATGGTTTTAAACTGGTAGGTTATAGATAAATTCTGTATGTTAATCTGAGACTATTTGTTAGAACTCTTCTTCCTTTTGGAGTTGGCTACGTGGTCTTTTCGATCTTTGCTGAAGTATAGAGTGGTGGACTAGAACCAGGTTTAAGGTCCTCATATTAAGTGATATTTTTATCTGATACTAGTACAAAATGTCACCAAGACACTCTTTCACCTCCTTTCTACTTTAAATGAAGGATGATGCGTGTGCAAATGTCCCAGGGGAGCTCGGCAACATGTTTGCTTCTTGTTCACGCTGACTGAGGCAGATTTTGTTAGACGCTCTGCGTCTTGATCTTTGCTCTGGTTTCTGCCTCTTCTCCTGCCATTGGAACCACTTGATGGCCAAAGTGTGCAGACACTCTCTGGATTATTTCTGTCTCAGTTCTAGGAAGGAAAAGGGAAACTGAAAATTCTAACTGACATGTTCGTCATTTCTCCCCCTGCTTGGAAATCATTTGAGCCTAAGAAAAATGAAGTGTATATAAAGAGGAAAAATTTCCATAAAGGAATCTACTCCATTAATGTTCCTTAAAATAAAATAATGTCTATTAAAAGATCCAGTTATTTTAATTCCTTTTTCACAGTATGATAAATGGCAACTTTTTACTGCCATAACTGGGCATTTTATGTAAAGCTGTTCAGATTATGAAATTTAAATTATATCATTACTGAAAAATCCAATCTCAGATTTCTGAATCCGTATATTTTGTTCGAGAGGCATAGCCACTTAAAATCAATTTATAAAAAGAAAATAAACTCTAACAGGAAAAGTTGTAATTTTTCATAAGCATAAAGATCATCTCTGTATTGATTAAAATATAGATAACTAGGCCCTCTCCAAACATGAGATAAGAAAATCTGAAGCCTTTTAAAAATGGAAATACTAAAAGATTAGGGTCCAGGTGGTTTCTAGTACACTTTGGAAACCTTGGAAGCATAAACCTGATCATCAGCATTATTCAAGGTTTGCGGGATTTACATTGGCAAGGAAGAAGGGCACCTAGTGACTTAGGGTAGGGTCGGTGTCTATGCCTGAGATAACGTCAAGCTCCGTTTGCTGGTGGGAGCAAGACAGCTTTCGGTGGGGTCTTACCTGCCCAACTCTTTGCTCTTAATGGATCTGATTCTAGCGTCAGTATCTGCACTGTATCATATGTTAAACCTCTCTGAACTTGCATGCCCGCAGAATTTGTTTTGCCCATCCTACATTCTATTTATTAATTTCCCTTCTTTTTGGTCGTTTTTATGCTGACCTTCAGAAGGTCAGATGCTTTCTACCCTTTCTTAGCTGCTTTCTTTCTTACCCCTCTGTTCCTTCCACTCTTTCTTTAAAGTTATCCAGAAATGAAAAATTGTCAAGATATTCTTTTATTTTAAAATATTATCTATTCCTTTAGATTCTTGTTCATATATATATGTCTATATATTTGGTAGCAGGTACAAACAATCTCTTTTTAATAGATGAGAAATAAAGGGCAGAAAATGAGAACTCTGCAGAGTAAATAAAATATATTTCAGAAGACACTCAGCGGAAGTAGAGTGGTCAGCCGATGGCCAGCCAAGGAGGTACACCGTGGGCGGGCTGAAGACATGGACCCAGATCTGCAGCCCTGCTCTCAGTTGAGCAGGATGCTTGAAAGGGAATATACAGGCACTGGGGATAGGCTGTTCTGATAAACCTCTGCAGCAGTGTTTCTCACGTTACAGCTCAGAGTGAGGGCAAAGACTCCAGGATCTTCAAATGTAGAGAAGAGAAGCCACTGGCCAGATGGGACAGAGTCGCCCAGTGTAAATCAGGACAGCCCAGCGTAGACTGTGAAGATGGTCGCACTATTTCTAGGAAATGATGTTTATTAGCAATCTCCTTCTTTGTTTTTTGTTTTTTTTTAAGAGAGACGGACAGTCAGAGAGAGAGAGGGAATCAATTTTATTTAGTTTTTCATGTGGCTTTTGTTGCCGTGACACTTTGTCTTGTGTATGTGGTGCTGGGATTGGAACCCTCATCCTCACACATGCCAGGCAAATGCCATAACTGCTGATCCACAACTTCAGCCCCAACAATCTCATATCTTTAAGGCTAAATTAGAATTTTGAGAGGGAAAAATAAAATGAAATACAATTTTCTGGGAGGAAAGTGTACATCTATCTGCACTGTATCCTGTTGCTGGGAAATTCTGACCAAGCAAGAGAACCTGTTTGGGGCATGAGGAAATGAGAGCTCTCAAAGTGTGGACTCTGGACCAGAAATATCCATGTTATCAAGTAATTCATAAGACATGGAGATTCTCACACTACTGAGTCAGAAGCGGGGGATGAGGCTAAGAACAAGCAGGAGGAGACAGAGAGACAGTGTGTGTGAGCGATATTCCAAAGAAAGGGGAGGGGAGGAGGAGGAGGAGGAAGGGAAGAGGAGGAGGAAGAGGAGGAGGAGAAGGAGGAAGAGAAGGAGGACCACAAGGATATGGAGGAAGAAGGGGAGGAGGAAGAGGAGGAGGAAGGGGAGGAGGAGGACATGGAAGAGGAGGAGGATGGGGAGGAAGAAGAGGATGTGGAGGAGGAAGAGGAAGAGGAAGGGGAGGAGGAAGAGGAAGGGGAGGAGGAAGACTAAGAGGAGGAGGATGGGGAAGAAGAACAGGAGGAAGGAGAGGAAAGAGGTGGAGGAGGGAGAGGAGCAGGACAAGGAGGAGGAGGAAGGGGAAGAGGAGGACTAGAAGGAGGAGGGAAAGAGAGAGAGAGAGAGAGAGTGTGTGTGTGTGTGTGTGTGTGTGTGAGATATTCCAGAACAGGAAGAGGACAGGCCTGGTGGCTTGGAGTAGATGGCATTATGGAGAAGAACACTGTAAGGGGGATATTGAAACCAGCTGTTGTCCTCTGGAAAGGTTTGTCACGATTCTGCTTTTCCAGGGCCTGAGGCATTTAATTCTGCACTGAGCATCAGGTGGCGAAGTTCACCTGCTCTTTACTTCAACAATCCGACCATTTTCAAAGCATTGCCCTTTGGGAAAAAAATCTTTAGAAGTAAATTTTTTTTCGTTTTTACTTTAGGAGTGTCAAAAGTAGTGCTAGCAAAAGCCTCTGGCAATAAGTAAATGAGATTAAGAAAGCCAGAGAATTGCACACAAGTTTTACAAAACTGAAAAGCAGTTTTCTTTTCTTTCTATCAATATTACATTTGCCGAGAAGCATTGGCCGCCTGTCCAGACTTCTTTTCAGTTTCCTGTTGCCAAAGTTACTTAGTGGAGGATTAAATCACCCAGGCTTCCGAAGCATTGACGGATGGGCCTTGAAAATTACACACCTCCCTTTACATTCCAGTGTGAGATTCAGTCTCCTTGTGTGTCTTTATTGAATTACATACAACCTTGATACATATTGGGAGCCGAAAATGTGAGAATCGTTCCTAATTCTCAAGGGCTCCAGTCCCTTAGTTCATGTTCATATGTATAAGTAATTCAGAACAGGTTATCTAAGAATCCCAACTGATTATATACAGGACTATATTTTGGATTACAGATGTATGCATGAAGAATGATGTCTATAACCTCAAAACTAAATGAAGACAAAATGAGTTGCTATCATTTATATTTTGAAATTACTAAGTATAAGAAGTAAGATAAATTCAGGGCCAACCCCAAGCATCCTCTTATTAAGAGGACTGGAATATGATGTACTAATGTAGTAGTGTGTGTGTGTGTGTGTGTGTGTGTGTGTGTGTGTGTGTGTGTGTAGTGATTCAAAGGTAACATTTTCAGGGTTTTCAAGGAAGGAATCTTATCATTTAAGCCTCACACATCCGTGAGATCTGATTGAATCAGTTCCATTTGCAATAGGGCCCAGGAGAAGTACAACAATATTTCCCAATATTATCTTTCCCCCAAAGAGACTCTCCTTCATGAAGAAATATTGTAACAAACTGGTGATAAAGCACAACCTTTGGGGGCCTCTTTTTCAACACATTCTATTCTGAGAGTAACAGGTAATAAACAAGGTATTAGACTAGATTTTCAGTTCAAATTTAATTTTGATTCCTGCGGTGGATTCAGCTGTAGCGTTCACACAGAGTTGCTGCTGCAGGTGCAGGGGGCAGGAGTGACTGAGTCTTGCCGTGCAACTAATTGTTAGTCATTGTCTATAAGAAGGAACTTGAGAGCACTCTACCCAGATCTTCCCCACCAGACTTTGTTCAGAGTCCCTGATGTCCTGGGGAGGCAGCAGGGAGCAGCATAGCCCTTGAGAAATCATCAGCCAGTGTGCAGAAGAGAGGGCCTCAGGTGTAAAGAGGGCCTTGCACAGAGTGAGTTTTTATTGAAATAAAAACTCTATAGAAGCACAGTGTACATGAATTCTTTATTTTCATTTTTGATTAACTTTCATTTGAAATGGGCTCTTAATAACATGCTTTCCTCTTCTCTCTTGCTTTGGCCCTCTTCTCAGTAACTCATATTCTGTAACAAAGGTATGAAACAAAATCTATTTATAGTTAAAATACATGTGTGAGGAAAGTTCCATTATGTAGGAATTTAATTTAAACCTAAGTCTCATCTGTAGCAGTGGGAAAATGTAGAGTTCCCATAACTTTTTTCTTCTTTCTTTTTTGTCTCTCTTTCTCTTCTCTACAAAATTGGGTATTGAATCTAGGGGTGCTCTGTCACTGAGCTACATCCCCAAACATTCATACTTTTTATTTTGAGATAGGACTTCACTAAGTTGCTGAGGCTGTTCTTTAACTTGTGATCCTCCTGCCTCAGACTCCAGAATCACTGGGTTTGCAGAAGTGTCCAATTACCAGCCCTGTGTCATATTTTTTTATATCACTATTTTGTCCTCCTGCCATATTATAGCTTTATTAAGTTCAGTATAGAATCCAGAAGAGAATTCATCAAATAATTGAATTTTCATAATTGTGTAGGATGATAAGAAAATAACCAAAAATAAAAAACAGACTACGGGGGGCGGGGGATAAAGTTTTCAGCTGTTATAACACAAGAAATAAAAATAGATCATGCTAGTCTGAGATGAGTGGAATCCAGGTCTTAGCTAATACTGAGAATTACCTTTTACAAAGCACCCCCTGCATTTTCAGATTTCTTCAAACAAGTAAAATCACACAACCTGTTTGTTTTCTTTCTTTTATCTTACCCTGATTATGTATTAAATTATCATAATCTATCATTCACACTTCCTCTCACATATAAAATTTTGTATCAGGTGCTTTGTGAATTTGCCTTAGAAAGGGAACACAGTACAATTTAGGACTTTGGTTACTGTCCAACTTGGTTAGTGTTATCCTGTTATGAGGACCTTAAACTACTTGGATAGTTTCAGCAGTCACATCACAATGCAAATAGAATCAGTTCTGTGACAGATGAGAGCCTGGGTCTAACTTGTAGGTGTAGCCAGTGTGAACACTCTGAATTGGTAAATGAGAACGAACCTGTGTTTTTCATCTAAATTTTATTCCCAACTGATATCAGCCCTTTGTCTCTGAAGACCAATGTGTTGAAGGCTGAAAAAGCCATTGCATCTTTTTTTTTAATCATTTACTTAGGAAAATGATCTACATAAAATTAATTACCTATTCCTCAAAAATAATTTACTTAAAAGACTTCTGTGAAGACAGGCACAGCCTTCAAGGAACACCCATGAAAGTATGGCAGGAAAAAGAAATTGCTTTGACCAACCTGTCCCTCCTGTGTAAGTGATGAATTGGTTCCACCTGGTTCCCGGTGACCCATTCAGGATGGAGCAGGAGATGATGCCGGAAGTGAATGCTGCGCTCTCATTTCTCAGGAGGAGCACTGGCTTCTTGCAGGAAGGTGATGTCCCCCCTTTTCTCTGACTCACCCCTCCTTTGTGTCTTTCAGTCTTTCCTTTCCCTTCAGCTAGTCTTTTAGTGCTATCTTAGCATCACATCTAAGGGTCTGCTCACCTCTTCAAAAGTTCATGTGACCAGATACCAAACTGGCTGGTGTCCTGATCTGGGACTGCCCAGAACTGTGAGTAATAAATTTCTTTTGCTTATAAATTTAAAAAAAAGTCCATGTGAGCTTTTTATAGCAAAGGGTACACATCATCAAAAAATCACAGTGGTGCCATAAGAAAGAATACCCTCGAATTTCGTCAGAATCTTTCCAGTCTTACAGAACGGAGCTCAGCTTAAATCTGCATTTCAGGGTCTACCAAACCATCTCCCTAAGGCTGAGTCCCAGATCTGGTGTTGGGTGAACCTGTAATGCTGAGCCTGTGCCCGTCCATCTGTGCATCTGTGAAAACTCTCCGCAGGGGGCTCCCTGTTTTGTTTGCTCAACATTTTTTTTAAGAGAGAAGGACAGTGAGAGAGAGAGAGAGAGAGAGAGAGAGAATCAATTTTTATTGAGTTTTTCACATGGCTTTCATTGCTCTGATACTTAGTTGTGTATGTGGGTGCTGGAGTGTGAACCCATGTACTTGCACATGCCAGGCAAGTGGCGTAAATGCTGAGCCCCTAGCTCAACAGTTTTAGTTTCAGTAACCACCTTAATTTGTGTTTAAGTTGATTCATTTTTTTCCAGTTCATGTTGTTTCTTATTTGTATGTACACTAGGAAGAAGTAAATTGTTTTACATCATTGATGTGATATGCAAATAAATGTGTTTATGTTATCTTTTTCTCATGGAGCTGTTTTAGCCTCTCCCAGAATGGTCACAACCACCTTATTATTTAATCCTGCAAGAACGTTTGTCTTCCTTGTTGGTACTATAATTTTATATAGATTTGCACGTTCCTTTTAAAATTTCCAAGTACTTGTCAAGCATGTGGTCTATATCAGACCCCCATTTCTTTAGTGAAATCCTCAGAATAAAATAGATAAAACCCGCTACTTCACAAAGCTCACTTTCTAGTAAATGGAGACAAAATATTACTGATGTGTGTTATAATGTTGAGGCAGAGAAGGCCATGAAGATAAAATTAAGCAGGATAAAATTAGAGAAGGAGGTTTGGGGTTTGGGGTGTAGTTCAGTGATAGAGCTCTGTGTAGCATGTTCAAAGCCAGGGTTCCATCCCTACCATTGCAAAAAGAAACAAAAATACAATACAATATGATACAATAACACAGTATAATATGTAACAATAATACAGTATAATACAATACTATACAGTGTGATAATACAATACAGTATGATCTATGATACAATACAATACAATACAGTGTGATAATACAGTATGATCTATGATACAATATGATGCAATACAATAACAATGATACAATACAGCATGATAATATAATAAAATATAATAATACAATATACAATACGATACAATACAGTGTGATAATACAATACAGTATAATCTATGATACAATATGATACAGTAGAAGTATGATAAAACAATACAGTATGATCTATGATACAATATGATGCAATATAAACAATACAATAACAATGATACAATACAATATGATAATATAATAAAATACATTAATACAATAAAATGTGATAAGATACAATACGATAATACAGTATAATATAATACAATACAAAATGAAACAATCACGATAATATAATACAATATGATAATACAATAAAATACAATATGTTACAATACAATACAATATGATAATATAGTACAATACAATAATACAATAAAACATGATGTGATAAAATATGATGATATACAGTACGATACAATACAATGTGATAATGCAATACAATATGATATAATGATATAAAACAATACAATACAATAATATAATGAAATACAATAATACAATAAAATACGATATGATACAATATGATAATATATTAAAATATAATAGAATCAAACATGATATGATACAATACAATAATACAATACGATATGATATGATAATATAATACAATATGATAATACAATATGATACAGTACCATAATTCAATACAATACAATATGATAATAAATACAATACCATGCAATAATATAATACAACAAACACAATAAATAATACAATATGATAATACAATGCAATGGAATATGATACAGCAATACCATACAGTAATATAATACAATATGATAATATGGTACAATATGATACAATACAATACAATACAATCTGATACAACCTAGGAGGAGAATGATCTTGGAGGCAAGGTTTTGGCCAACAGGACATGGTTGGTTTGAAAAGGCCTCTTTCAGGAGGGGTGTAGAGCAAAGAACGGTGATAGAAACTGCCATGGGAAGACTGGGGAGAAGAACTCACAGACAGAAGGAGCAGCCCCATGGGGAAGAAGAGACAGACAGCCAGGGATGCCAGTGGGTGGTGAATCACAGAAAGGAGGAAATGGAGATCACAGGCGATGCCAGAAGTGGATCACAAAGTCTTGCTGGCTGACATTCGAAGTCCAGATTTCTTTCCTAAGTTCAGTGGGAATTCATGGGAGGACTTTGATTCACGTCTTATCAGTTTGACCTTGTCTGCTGCAGGAGCCTGAGGTCTGTGTTAACTATCACAATCTCTCATTGATCAAATGTTGGGTAGAGAAATGGGTGGTCCCTGAAATGAGTCAGTACCTCCCATTCCATTGCTATTTTAAGTGATTTTATGAAAAGCAGAGATTTTTGTTTTGCTTCTTAATATCAGAGTTCCTTCTACCTGTTGCTGTCTGGTATGACAGAAATATCCTTTGAATAAAGCAAAGTTTTATTGTTTATTGGGTGGAGATGACCCAAATCTCTTGTTTTCCACACTTTGAGTGTCTTGTGTTGTCCCTTTATTTTGATTGCTAGTTTAAAAAAAAAATCTGATTGGCTTGACAGCTTGAATGTGATCAAGTGTCCACTTAAGCTGCCTTGAATTTCCATCTGATTGCTAATCCTAAAGGATTATGCTAAGCCAGATTTCCCAGCACAGGGTCAGAGGCTCAGGCATCAGCCTTCCTAAAATGATGATATGGCATAGATAGAATGAATATAACCCATTGAATCTCCCTGTAAAGAACATGGAGTCAGGATATGTGTACAGCCTTGGTTTTGGTTATAGGGGTATCTGGATGTACTGAGGATTTTCTCTCCACTAAGGGGCTGTGGCATGTGCTTGTGCTAACTCTCAAGAACAGAAAGATGACCCTCTTTGTGACTATTTTTTTCTTTACCAGAGATTGAACCCAGGGGTACTTAACCACTGAGCTACATCCCCAGCCTTTGTTATTTTTTATTTTGAGATAGGGTCTCCCTAAATTGCTTAGAGCCTCACTAAGTTGCTGAGGCTGACTTTGAACTAGCAGTGCCTCAGCCTCCAGGCCACTGGGATTACAGGCTTGCACCATTGTGCCTGATCACTCTAGGAATTCTTGATAAATCTGGAAAACAGAAGTGCAATTGAGAACTCTGTAGTCCTTGATTACATAATATACATGCTAACTAGATAATTAAGTGATATTTAAATCGTCAGACTGTTTTTGTCCAAAGAAATCAATACTGTGCTTCCTAAATTTTTTCTTTTATATAGTTGACTGAGAGGTGTTTCCTTTGGGTTTTGTAATTTTCTTTACTTGAGTTATCTCTAAGAGTTAGCATAGATTTTTAAATATAAGCTGAAAGAAAATCTGCATTTGACTGCTAGGTTCTTCATGGACATCATAATGATTGAAAAATCCTCATTCACATTTCTTTTTGCATAACTCTAATACTGGAGTGTAACTTCTGACCCTTGACCTTGTTGGTCCTGAAGTCAGCACCTTCTTTGGGTGACATTATTACTGAAATAGACAGCATGTTGGACTCCAGATCCATCTTTCACCAACTCTATTGTGGGAATAGCCACATATATTTTTTTATTTGTTCAACATGGTGTTACATATTGGAGGGAATCCTTGTTACATACTCATTCATATATGGATTTTGACAAAGTATTTTAAGGCCAATCCTAGTAGAGGATCTATCTCTTTTGACCCCTGCCTGCTCTCCTGTCTCCTCTGTATTACCCCCCATGTAGCCCACAAAATTTACATTTGTCTCCTTTGTCTGGGTTGAATGATCCTTGAGGACAATGGCTGTGTCTTCTTTATCTGTCTCCTGTAGCACCCAACAAAAACCCTACTAAATGGAATTTTTTTTTTTTTGGTACTGGGGATTGAACTCAGGGGCACTTTACTACTAAGCCACATCCCCAGATGTTTTTAGTTTTTTTTTTTTTTTGAGACAGGGTCTCCTTAAGTTGCTGTGACTGACCTCAAACTTATCATCCTCCTGCCTTAGGCTCCAGAGTCAGTAGAATTACAAGGTATGCACCGTCCTGCCCAGTTAGTGAAGGAAAAATTTATTTCCTGTTCTCATTTTGGTTGGGTTCTTAAATCCATAATTCCCTAATCTACCAACTCTGAGTGGAGATATAAACCACACGATGCCTGTGACCTTGGGGAGAACACAGGGAAGGGCAGCACTAGCCGAGGTCCCGGGAGACCTTTTTGCAGTCTAAGTTCTGTTTCCCGTGTATTTTTGTCTTTTAGAGAGAAGGTCCCTTTTCCTTGGTGTGACAGGGTCCCATTTCTCTTCCTCTCCCAGTTAGACTGCAGTGCATATGTTAGAATGAGCCATGCCATCCTGCTGCAAAGATGAATGAGTATGATTGCTAATGTGACTTGAATGCAGAATCTGTTTTTCTGTCCTGTAGTCTCCAGTTCTGGAGAATCCTGTCGCTGAACCATTCAGCCAGCATCTTTCTTAAAGAGCTGGTTCGATTCGGACTGATTATTTCTCCTCCTTCCCCTGAATCCTTTCAGTCTCATTCAGTAAGCTCTTGTCTGCTAGCACATTATCCTGAGGTTCATTCATACCTTCCCCCTTGCTTCTTGAATTGAATGCAGAATCTGATTTGGAGCTAAGTGTGAAATACCTCCTGCTATAAATAAACACCCCCAGTTCACTTGGGTTTGATGCTGGATAAGTCACATCAGCATGTTTTATTTCATGTTATCAGCATCTTGCGGCTTGAGTTCACGTCATTTATTTTCCTCTGGAAATGACAGTGCTACATATGTGCCGGGTGAGGAGTGCTGAGGCAGGCTGAGGAAGCTCTTTTCTGCAGTAGTCGGGGAGCCAAGTGAAATCTGGCTTACTCGCTCGCCTAAGCCAAGAAATGAACTCTTCCTTTCCTCCCCCCGCTAGTTTCTTTTATTTGGGAGAGTCATAAATTAGTAAACTGGGGTATAGATGATGATCAAGGAAGAACTACGGGAGCGGGTGTGAACAGCGCCAATAGCTAAACCCTTCCATGCTGCTTAGCAGATGAGCTCCTCAGCTCAGAGGTGGACGCTTTCACCCTTGTTATAGAGTCAGATATTTAAAGGCAAAAATGAGGTACGTTTACAATTTGAATTGAAACCTGCAGACTCTGAGCCCAGAGCTTAAGCCCTCTGCGTCCCCATCACTTGATTTGAAGTGGGTCAAAGCTCCCAACTTCCCATGGTTAAAGAATAAGGGTGAGGAGGACCTTGCATACCACCGGCTCTCTCTGAGCAAACTTCCAGAAAAGCCATCCTCAGAAATTTTGCTAGTAGGGTTTTGGGTTTTCCCGTAGGAAAGTCCTTCAAGAATGATCTAGCACTTTGATTAGAAGGTGGGAATTTCTTTTTGCTTTTTTTTTTTTTTAAAGAGAGTTACAGAGAAGGAGAAAGAATCAATTTTATTTATGTTTTCATCTGGTCTTCATTGCTCCAACACTTAGTTGTATATGTGATGCTGGGGTTTGAACCTGGGTCCTTGCACATGCCAGGCAACTGGCATAACCACTGTGCATCCATGCCAACCCCCTCTTTTCGATATTCATAATTTGGGGTTCAGTGTCAAGACTCCAGATTAAGAGATCTGTTGTAATTCCGGTGACACTGACATGCATCTGAAAGCTTCCTGTGTGCTGATTACAGGTTGAGGGGCATTTATCAATGTTGACTCATTCAGTATCATCACAACCCACATAATGTGGCTGATACTAATGCCACTTTATAAACGAGGGATCACTGTGAAGCTGACACTTGTCCGAGGTCAAACCACTCATAAGTAAAGGACACAGCGTAGTCCAATTCCAGAGCCTCTGCTGTTTGCTACAATCCTTGTGAAGTTCAGAGAAGTCACTGGGGTAAACCCAGTGATAGTTAGTAAGAAGTTGATTTGAGATTTAGACCGGCTGCACGTGATTCTGTTACACATTCTTTTTGCCCCCACCAAGTACTGAAGGCAGCTGTGTGAGTCCCCTCCCTGGGCCTTCGCATCACTTTCAGTGACTACATTGTTCTTTATTGGAGGTCTTTGCCATCGTGTCTTTTACCTTCTAAGATGCATGTCCCTGAAAAACAGAGCTTCTCTTCTCCAAAGCCATATTCTATCCCTCACTTCTCCAGTTATGGCCAATACCATGTCCCTGAAGCTTGGTCACTTAACCTCATGAAAAAACAAAAAGCCTCAGTAATGGGGTCTGTAATGACCAGTGGTGTGATCAGGTGCAGGAGCACCTGCTTAGCCTGAGTGAGGGCCTGGATTTGATTCCCAACACCACAAAACAAAAGAAAAAAAAGAGAGCGAGACCAGCCAAGCTAGAATCTTGATAGGTTTCTTGCTTACGGAAAACAACTGGTTGTCATATTATCTCTGACTTGCCCAAGACCACACAGCAAAACTATAGTGATAACAATAAGAAAAGATGGGGTCTGGAGCGGTGGCTTGGCGGTTATTGTACTTGCCTCGCATGCGCAAGTATACGGGATTAAATCCCAGCACCACGTACACAATGAAGTCTCAGAGCAGGGAAAGGCATGTGAAAAATAAATAAAATTGAAAAGGGGGAACCAAGAATTATCTCATGCTTAAGACAGGGCAAACTGTTTTAAAGATCTGTATGCTAACACATTGCATGCCCACAAATAACATCCTTATTGTACAGTATAAATTCATACGTGTGTTACACACACTTGCTATTGACTTTGAAAAAAATAGAAAATTCAGGAAAGAAACTTAAGTAACTTGTCTAAGATTACCTAGATCAGGAGGACATGCAGCCGGGATTCAAATTCGAGAGGTTTGGCTTCAAGGGCTGCTTTTACCGCTGACTTGACCAGAAGCCATGTATTTTTCCACTCTGTGGGGCTTTCCCGTAATTACAGTTGGAGCGAGTCACTGCTGCTATTTCATTCCTAAGGAGGCTCAGAAGACACTAAAAATAACGGCAGGTACAATTAACTCGTGGCACGCACTAATGATGTCTTTATCTGAGCAGAGTTGTGGGCAGCTTTTGCTGGATCATAAATGTGCTGGAGGCCAGGGATGTAGCCAGTGGTAGACAGATCCCGTAGCTGGCGTGAGGCCCTGAGTTCGATACTCAGCCAGCACCTAAAAAAGTAAAAAAAAAAGGTCATTTTCTTGAAAGGGCCATGTACAAGAGCACTCCTCTACAACAGTACATGGGAATCTTGCACTGTTTGGTGTCAAGCCGTTGAAGAGAAGCCCCTGTTTCTCTGTCCATGCTGTCTGTCTTGCAAGAATTTCAGTTCTGTTGTCAAAACCCTTCATCTTTCTATGGCACACAGTAGTGTTCCCTAGAGGCTGGAGTGGTGGCTCGGTGGTCACGGCACTTGCCTGGCATGCGCAAGTACATGGGTTCAAACCCCAGCACCCACGTACACAACTAAGTGTCAGAGCAACGAAAGCCATGTGAAAAACTCAATAAAAATTGGTTCTCTCTGTCTCTTTCTCTCTTACTGTCCTTCTCTCTTAAAAAATAAATAAAGATAGCGTTCCCTGAACAGTGATGATGATAAACTGTCCAGTCAATGTATTTGAGTACTCACATGTATATTTTATCTCTACAATTATATTTAATTATATTTATATTTTATTTAATTATGTTTATATTTAATTATATTTATATTTTATTTACTTATGTTATATTTAATTATATTATATTTAATTTAATTATATTTATTCAAAAATATATATAGTCAGTACAAATTTTTAGTAAAGCTATTGCCTACATATGTGTTGAACTCGGTTGTAATTATATTTTGGGCAGTACCAGGAGTTGAACCCAGGGACACTTAAGCATTCTGCCATATCCTCAGACCTTTTCTTTTTTAATTTTTTTTTCTTTTGAAGCAGGGTCTCACTGAGTTCCTTAGGGCCTCATGAAGTTGCCAAGGCTGACCTCAAACTTGGTCTCCTCCTGCCTCAGCCTCCTAGGCTGCTGGGATTATAGCCTTGTGCCACCAAACCCAGCATGGCATAAGTATTTCAAATGTGTGATTCATTCCTGTCCCTCAGAAACCCAGTTCAGTAGAGAGATTATTATTATCATCATCCTGATTCTACAAATTAATATATATATATATATATATATATATATATATATATAGTTAGTTATTCGCATATGAGCCATAAGCTTGTGTCTCTCCAAATAACTGCTCTGTGCCATTCTGTACGTCAAAACATGCCCCAAATTTACAGGGATGAAGTATTTTGTAAAAGTTAAGCCGCTTGATGTTGTTGAATGACAAATCACTCAAAACCTCTGTAAGCCTAGGAAAAAGCTTGCAAACAAAACAACAAACAAAGCAACCCATCTTTGATTGCTCTGTGGCCCTAAGGAGCAGTCTGTTTTGGACCCCATAGTTCATCTCCTGGACCTTTGCACTCATCTCCTAGTTTTCCTCTCTCACCAAAATTCATTGCCTGAGTGCAGACCTTCCTATAATAGGCTGACTTTTGTCCATGGTTTTGCATTGGCTATAAAATGAAGACTCGATTTCTCACCTTTGCTTATATTGGCACAAAATATGTCGTAATTTATCTTTCAGTTCCAGAGAGCTTTTGAGTTTCCTTTGCCTTCCTCTCTTATCCTTCCTGCAGGCACTGCCATCTGTAATACTCATTCTTTCTTTTTGATTCCACGTATCTCTGCTGAGCCTGTATTTCCTTATTAGTTGTGCATAGGTATTTTTTTTCTTTTTGTAGCAATATACCCACCTTCCCCACATCAAAGGAGTCTGGTCATGGTATCTCAGTGCCCTGAATACAATAAATTCTCCAGGCATGTCTAGTGTGTTGAAATGTTGCTCGCCAATCATAAATTTCAGTGCAGTGTAATTATCTAGTGTCTTTAAGAATTAGTGTTGCAATAAAGAAATAGTAATTATTTTTCTATTAATTATGAAGTCTATATCAATGAAGCAGGAGGAGTAGTTCCTCAAATAGCCTAAAAAGTCAATGTCAGTGATTTTCAATGTTTAAGTATACTTTTTATATGTTTATATCATATATTTTTGTATGCTTTTTTATCGCCTATTCATATTATAATATCCACAAAAGGAAATACATTGTTTTATAATATAAAGACCTAGAATTTAAGAAAGATACCCTCACCATGTTTACTATTTAATCTAAAAAGATGTAGAGTCTACATATTCATGTTTCCAATATGAGAATTCTGTATATATAGAGTCAATACTTTTTTTTTTAAAGAGAGGACAGTGATAGAGAGAGAGAGAGAGAGAGAATCAGTTTTACTCAGTTTTTCATGTGGCTTTCATTGCTCCAACACTTCACTGAGTACGTGGTGCTGGGATTTGAACCAGGGTCCTTGTGCATGCCAGGCAAGAGCCGTAACTTCAGAGCCACTGCTCCAGCCCCTGAGTAGGTATTTTTGAATGAAGTTGAGAACTGATCTGTCGGACTTTGTACTATCAATGCTTTTGCTGTCTCAATCCCTTAGGATCCCAGGCTAGTTGAGGTGTGATCGTCAGCCAAGTTTTAAGAGTGAGGGAAGATATGCATTTAGCGTTAGGCAAGTGCCTTCCTCAGGATTCTCAACTCCTAAGAGATGCAGTGGAGACTCAGATGCTGGCTTCTGTGACCCTGAAGCAAGTCTCCTTAATCATCATGACATACTTGGCCTCAAATAATTACCTGGATGGAAATATTGCATGAAAATGTGCAAAGAATGATGCTTGGTGGGATCCTGAGCAGTAACAGAATGAGATCATGGACTGAGCCCTCGTCCCATAGCCTGGAGAGGCATAAACAAGCTCAGAGCAGGCAGCACATGCTGATGGTGAGATGCAATTGCAGGAGCGTGCAAGAGGAGTAGATCCAAAATCTGAGACCGTGAACAGTCATTCAGAAGTGATGTGAGGGGCTGGGGTGGTGGCTCAGTGGTTACAGCACCTGCCTGGTATGCATGAGTATGCAAGTTTGAACCCCAGCCCCGCATACACAGCAGAGCTTCGGAGCAATGAAAGCCACATTAAAAAAAAAAAAAAAAAAAAAAAAAAAACTAGGGGTTGGGGATTTAGCTCAGTGGTAGAACACTTGCCTCTCATGTGCAAGGCCCTGAGTCTGGTCCTCAGCCCTGGAAAAAAAAAACAACTAAATAAAACTGATATAAAAAAAGTGATTTGAATCTGAACCAGCTGAGTTCATGGAGAACCATACTGAATACACTGCATACGATGCAGAGTATTAAATTAAATAAATTAAATAGAACAGATACATTCATCTCTCACTAAGGGCAAGAAAACAAGTGATTTTACAGGTGTAATGGAAGACTAACCAGGTCATTGGAGCACGACTCCCTACTGTTGGAATACCGGGGACTTATAGACACTCAGCTCAATTGAACTTGAGACGGACCCTCTTTCTCCATAGACTCTAAATTAAAGACCAAAAAGATCTTTGAATGTTCAGCTGGGTTGCAGAGCTGGCTGCTCTGGGTCACATGTCATCATATGTCAAGGCTTCTGAATGGATCACCCTTGCGCCACATGGACCTGGGGTGGAAGGTCCCCTGAATGTTTGTGGGGCAAAGGGCTCAGCTTTCTATTTGCCATAGTTGGGGCAGCTGTGTCCTTATATACACTTAACAAATATCACTGGCAAGAGACAGCATTCATGGCCTCCTCTGTGAGGTCCGCTCTGCTGGTCCCACAGCGCAGAGGTCCTGCTCTGTTAACTGGGAGCGATCAAGCCTAATTTGTGTTTGGTATGCAGATTAAGTCAGATTGTACAGGAAGTCGCCTTCTGAATGATGAGACACATAAATACAAGGTGCTATTTTATCATCAAGATAAAGCTGTGAAAAATACCGACTTTCCATCTCCAGATGTTTTTACTTTAAATTCCCAACTTAGCTCCAGTGGCTTTTTTTTTTTTAATCACTTTAATTTTCACTCCCAAACAAAACTTTGGAGTTTGGTGAGAACACATGTTACCTCTCTAACTGTAGGATTAAAGGGAGATCCTGGAAGATAAAGAAAATCTAGAATTTTGTACAATTTTTCCATATTAAGTAGATGCTTGGGGCATATCAGTTGGAGAAATAGGGGCTGGAGCGGTGGCTTAGCAGTTTCAGCCTATGCCTCACATGTGCAGGGACGTGGGTTCAAACCCCAGCACCACGTAAAAACTACGAAATGTCTGAGCAACAAAAGCCAAATGAAAAACTAAATAAAACTGATTCTCTCTGTCTCTCTCTCCCTTTCACTGTCCCTCTCTCTTAAAAAAAAAAAAAAGGAGGTGAAATAATAGGAAGAAAATGTTGTCATTTTTCATTTTTAGGGTCATCATTTCAAAGATAACATCATCAACAAGGATTAGACAATCATTTATTTTTATTTTATTTTAATTTTTAAGAGAGAGGGACACTGAGATAGAGACAGAATCAATTTTATTTAGCTTTTCATCTGGTTTTCATTGCTCTAGCACTGAGTTGTGCTTGTGGTGCTGTGGTTTGAACATGCATTCTTGTACATGTCAGGCAAGCGCCGTAACCACTGAGGCACGGCTCCAGCACCTAGAACATCATTTATTAATGGTTATTTGGGTGGTTTCCATAACTTGGGCATTATGAATAGTTTTTGTAATAAACATAGAAACGTACCTATCCCAGATCCTGATTTCAGTTCTCTTGGATATATACCCAGAATTGGGATCTTATGATAGTTCTGTTTTTAATCTTATGCTGTATATTCATAAAATGGAATATGATTCAGCCCTAGGAAGGAAATCCTCTCATTTATGGCAACACAGATGAACCTGGAGGACCTCGTAGGACCTAGCGTGGTTCACCCATCTGGGGCATCCATGGCAGTCAGACGCACAGAACTAGAGAACGGAGCGGCAGTGCCAGGTGTTGAATGGAGCAGATGTGGGGAACTGCCTTTCACGAGTGTAGATTTCCAGTCATGTCAGATGAGAAGTTATGGAGATCTGCTAAGATAGAGCCTGCTTTAGTCAGCTTTTTTGCTACTACAACTAAAAGACCTGACAGGAACAAAATTTAGGAGAAAAAGGTTTATTTAGAGGCTTACAGTTTCAGGGGTCTCAATCCATGGAAGGCTGGCTCCATTCCTTGGGGCTGGAGGTGAGGCTGAGCATCATGGCAGCAGGTGTGGCCCCAGGGAGCAGAGCAAAGAGAGACTCCAAGCCAGATACAGAATATCTACCCCAAAGGGACGCTCCCAATGACCCACCCCTCCAGCGCCCAATGCCCACCACCTCCAGCCCCCAATGCCCACCACCTCCATCCCCCAATGCCCAC
>PVKS010012066.1:0-54868 GCA_004027875.1 Aplodontia rufa | reverse complement strand
AAGAGTTATGTTTACGCAAAAACGTGTACAGGATTGCTCACAGAAGCTTTGTTTGTAATGGTCCCAAATTGGAAATAATCCAAGGGAGCTTCAGTGGGTGAATGGTTAAACTCTGGTACATACAATCCGTGGAATACTAATCGGAAATAAAAAGGAACAAACTATTGATACATCAACAATACAGATGAATCTCTAATATATTATGCTGGGTGAAAAAAATCCAATCCCATAAGGTTACATACTGTATTATTCTACTTATGTGACATTTTTGAAAGTACAAAAATTTAGAAATGGTGACTAGATTAGTGATTGCCAGCGTTTAAAGATGGGACAGGGGAAAGAGGTAGTATTTTAGTCAGCTTTTTCATTGTTGTGACCCAAGGACCCATAAAGAACAATTTTAACAGAGGAAAAGTTTAGTTTCGGGCTCACGGTTTCACAGGCCTCAATCCATAGGTCAGCTCCATCCCTCAGGGCTTAAGGTGAGGCTGAATATCCTGGTGGAAGAGGGAGGCAGAGGGAAGTGGCTCAAGGCAAGGCTTCATAAAGCAGAGTGAGATTCTACTCCAGATACAAAATATATGCCCCAGCAGCCCACCGCCAGGGACCCACCTTCTCCAGCCACACCCTATCTGCCTTCAGTTGCAAGTTAATCCCTAGAGGACTAACTCTGTGGTTGGGTTAAGGCTCTCATAACCCAATCATTTTACCTCTGAGCCTTCTTGCATGAGCTTTTTTTTTTTTTTTAAAGAATGAGAGAGAGAAAGACAGAATCAACTTTATTTAGTTTTTCATGTACTTTCGTTGCTTGGATACTTTATTGTGTATGTGGTGCTGGGATTTGAACCTGAGTACTCACGCATGCAAGGCAAGCACCGTCACCGCTGAGCCACCGCTCCAGCTCTCACATGAGCTTTTGTTGGACCCCTTTCATCCAAACTATAACATTTTACCTCTGACCCCCAAACATTCATGACAATCTCACAATGCCAAATACATTTCTACAAGTCCTCATGGTCTCAACAATTCCAAGATTACCCAAAAGTTCAAGTCCAAAGTCTCCTTTAAACTTAAGGCCAACTCTCAGTGTGAGCGCCTGTAAAAAATCAAGTTATGTATGTCTGATATATAGATACATTCATAGTAAATATTGGATGGGACCAGTGCAAGTCTGAAATCTAGATGGACAAAAAGTCCTGTAGCTCCACATCCAGCATCTAGAGCACGTGGCATTGTAATTTTCTCTCTGAATGGCTTGTGTAGCTCTGCCCCTGTGGCCTTGCTGGTTGCAGTCCACATGGTCGGTCTCATGGATTGTCTCTGCTTGATTCCTGTAGCTTTCCTCAGTGGTTGTTCCATGGTACTGGCATTTCTTATTCGTGGGGATCTCCACTGCAGCTGTAGCTTCCTCCTCACATCTTGCATTGTCGTTTCTGGCTCTCTGCAGGGACTGTGATCCTGAGGCACTTTGCCTGGCTTCCCAGGTCTTCCTTTGAAATCTTAGTGGAGAAGACTCCATGACCCCTAACTCCAGCATCCTGCAATCCTGTAGAACCAGCTCCGCATGGTTGCTGCCAAGGACTGCCACCATATCCAAGAGTAGCCAAACCTCTAGGACCCCAGATGCAGCAGCCTCTTGAGTGCCTGGGTGGCTGAGCATGGTGAAAGAACTTCCTAGGCTGCCCTGTGCAAACAAGGTGCACCACTGGTCTCTTTCAAAGAAATTTTTACTTCTGCTCCCTTGAGTCTCAGATGGGTATGGTCTTGCCAGTTCCTGAGATGACCTCAAGACATCTTTCTTTTTGCTCCTGGGCAAAATTTTTAGCTTTTCTTTAGTGGTGGTAATGTCTTTAACAACTCCAACATCTTTAGCCCCAGTTTTACTCCCATCTTTCAAGTCCCAGTTTTTCAAATCTTGCTGCTCTGTTTTGTGCTCCTCATTAGCACAATAAATTTGGCTAAAAGCCGCCAGCAATATCCATGCCACTGCCTGAATATTATACTGCTTAGTAATGTCTTACTCCAGATTAAGAAGTCCATTGCTTTTTTTTTTTTTTTAAAGAGAGAGGGACAGTGAGAGAGAAAGAATCAGTTTTATTTATCATATGGATTTTGTTGCTCTGACACTTCGTTGTGCACGTAGGGTGCTGGGGTTTGAACTCGCATCCTCACACATACCAGGCATATGCCACAGCTGCTGAGCCACCACTCCAGCCCTTTTTAAAAGCTTCTGAACCACATTATCAGGTTAGTCACAGCAACAACCCCACTCCTAGTACCAATTTCTGTTTTAGTCAGTTTTTTTGTTGCTGTGACCCAAGGACCCAAAAAGAACAATTTTAACAGAGGAAAAGTTTAGGTTAGGGCTCACGGTTTCAGAGGTCTTGGTCTGTAGAAGCCTAGCTCCATCCCTCAGGGCTTGAGGTGATGCTGAACATCATGGTGGAAGAGGGAGGCGGAGGGAAGTGGCTCAAGGCTTGGTTCCAGAAAGCAGAGAGACATTCCACTCCAGATACAAAATATATACTCCAAATGCACACCCCCAATGACCCACCTTCTCCAGCCACACCCCATCTGCTTTCAGTTGCCAGTTAATCCCTAAGGGACTCTGTGTTTGAGTTAAGGCTCTCATAACCCAATCATTTTACATCTGAGCCTTCCTGCATTTTGTCACAATGGGCTTTTGGGGGTCACCTCACAGCTAAACCATAACTGGTAGGTATGGTTATAAAAGCAACACAAGAAATTTTTGTGGCAATAGAACTTTCACTACCTAATCATGGTGGTAAATACATGAACCTACACATGTGAAAAAAAACATACAGAACTAAATGGATAAACGTGGGTGTAAATAAAATGGGGAAATCTCAAGATTAGTAGATTTTATCAATGTCAATATCCTGGAGACATTGTTATAATTTTGCAAACTGTTACTATTGGGGGAAAACTGTATAAAGGATCCTGTACCTACATCTCAGTAAAAATACTAGAGAGTCTCTAACGCCAGAACTACTTTTGTAACAATGTTTAGATATTATTTTCAAATCATTCTCTCTTTTATATAAGTGCGTCATGGAGTTTCTGAGAGGCTTCATGATATGAAATCACCCCAGTTTAAATGCAGAAGATGAGAAGAGAATCCAGCCATTTTTCTATTTAGGGCAGTCATTAAAAAGACATAAGAGGGAGCTGGAGCAGCATCACTCTGTCTTTAAAAAACAACAACATAAAACAATGCCATTCTTCTCAGTTTTGTTTGTTTTGGAAAGTACAGGTATTTCCCTTAAAATGAGGTATTCATGTTTACATGTTATAGTTTTATCATTTAAAAGTGATTTAATATTTGAGAATTGTCTAAGTTTTCATTTTTAATAGGTGAATAGCTATAGATAAAACCCCACATAAGCAAAAGCTCTTTGGGGCCTTTCTCATTTTTTGAGGATGTAAAAGGGTTCAGATACCAAAAAATTTGACAACTGTTGCCTACTGAAAGCGAAAGCACTTAGCCGAAAGCCCATAGACTTAACTTCTACCCAATGCTTTGCTCTGTGACTGTGAGCAAGTTGCTTAACCTCTTTACTTGATTTCTTCTTCTATAAATGCTAATAATTTTACCTTGGGCTGCACTCCTTAAATAAAAGGGAACACTCTGGTTTTTCTTCAGATTGTTAAATCTTTTGCCTTTTATTAAAGAGGTAGTTATCTATGAAAGACTTTGAAAATATAATGCCCTATGCTAAAATCAGGGGAGTTTAATAGTTACGTGACTAAACTGATGTTAAAAGAAAATTTAAGAATGAGAATTTGGATCATGTTTGCAAACAGTCTACATGTTAAAATTTTTTTTCATTTTAGCATCTCCTTCTAGCATTTTCCTTATACATTTTACTTCTCAGTTTCTCAAACAAGCATTTTAATTATTATAAGAAATTAAATATATCTTCCAGTATTTTCAATCAAGTAGGGATTTATTTTCCTAAGACCTGAATTCGTATGATAAAATCTGGATGAAGCTCTAAGAGAAACAAAATACTAGCTAGGTAGCTTTGGGAAAGTTATATAACTTCTGTGTTGATTTCCTCATCTGTAAAACAGGGCTAATATTGTCTTATTTTCCAGAGAATTATGAGTATGAATGACAGTGCAAAGGAAGCACTTGGCATGACAGATGGCTACACAATGATAGTTGCAGTGATTACCATTAGCATGAAAAAAAGATGCAAGATTAATTTGGAAAACTTCTTATACTAGTTTATTAACAAATATATTAGCAAAAATTTCCATTTCATTTTATTCTTTTTTTTTTTTTTTCTGTTGAAGGGCTATTGAGTGGCCAGACTTCCCCAACAAATACCAAATTGGAAAAACTGGATTCTCAGCAGGTGTTGCAACTCTGTCTCCGATACCAGGATCACCTGCACCAGTGTGCAGAGGCTGTTGCTTTTGATCAGAATGCTTTGGTTAAACGAATCAAAGAGGTAATGTGCCATGGGAAAATAGCCCTGCTAACTCTTTATTGCAAATCCTTGTAACTCTTGATAACTTTGCTACTGGGAACAATAGCCAGTGATCCCCGCTTTAGGGGAAGTCCATCTAAGTCCTGGCATTTGTCCCCATTGCTTTGAGGAGATGGTCTTTCCTAGCACAAATGTGATGGTGAAGAGTGGTCCATAGAGCTTAATTAATCTGAAGTTTGAATCCTGATTCACTGCTGATTTGGTTGGAAGCTGTTTAACTTTTCTGTGTCTCAGTTTTTTCATGAAAAATGGGGCTAAGAGTAGTAACCTACCCCAAGAGTAAAGTGCCAGTGAAAATGCTCAGTAAGTGTTAGCTATTATTAATATGTATAAAGCCCTGCCGTGCTAGTTTGTTCTAGCAAACATAACATCTTTGAATTGACTTTAGCTGTTTGTTGTATATAATTTATATTTTCCTTCCCAGTAGGTTATTTTTTCTTTGAAAGTAAAAGCCTTGACATCTCCCTCAATTATATTTTTCACTGTGTTCACACATGAAAAGTTCAGTTATTTTTATTGATTGTATGAAAATGATTATGCCTACTTAACACACAGGGCTATTTTTTTTTTTTTAAAGAGAGAGGGACAGTGAGAGAGAAAGAGAGAAACAATTTTTATTTAGTTTTTCACATGGTCTTTGTCGCTCCAAGACTTCGTCGTGTACGTGGTGCTGGGGTTTGAACTTGGGTACTCATGCTTGCCTGGCAAGCATCATAACCGCCAGGCCACCTCTCCAGTCCCACACAGTGCTTTTTGTGAGGAAAAAAAATATCATACATGTCAAAGTCTAGTGTAAACCAAACAACATGGTACAAATGTTGTATAAATAACAGTAAGGAGGGTATTCTTTTTAAGCCCTGAAATATGTTACAAGGCCACTAAGTTCTGGGATCACCAAGGAATGAGTAAATACATCTTCCAAAGTTTTCATTCAAGAAGGGATTTATAGAGGCTGGAGCAGTGGATCAGCGGTTACGTGCTTGCCTGGCACGTGCCAGTACGTGTGTCCACACTCCAGTACTACATACACAATGAAGTGTCCCAGCAGCGAGGGCCGCATGAGAAACTAAATAAAATTGATTGTCTTTCTCTATCTCTTTCCCCCTCTCTCTCTCCCTCTCTCTTAATAAAAAAAGGGATTTATATTCCTGATAACTAGAGGTAGAGTCGTATAAAGGAAAGGTTAGAAGTTCTATCTTGGAGACACTATGCATGTGAATGACACTCCCTGGATTTGTTCAACAAATGGCCCTTGGGTCATTCGTCTGGTGAAACAGAAGATGAACATGTAGAAACACACAAGTTATGGGCTGAGAATCACTGAATCACTGTTTAGTTTTCACTTAGTAATAGAGATAGCTCATCCTTGGTATTACAGAACACTCATTAGTTACATCAACAGATTTAAATTGGCAAGTACCTCCTGCGTTTTAGTATCTTTTATAAAATGTTGCATGTAATCTTCTTTCATGGATTAATACTTTCACTTGAAAAACTATTAAATATGACCTTTTGCATTACTTGGTATTGATGTGGCCTTGTAAATATTATAAATTTATCTTACTATATTATGGTCTCAGTTCTAATTCCCCAGTGTGACAATACATCATTTTTTGGTTTGAATACTGATCTGTCTCTTCCCTCCAGTAGGTCTAGGCTATGGTCTGTGAATCATTATTTTAATAATTTACCAAATGATACTAATGCTATCCTTTATTAGCTGGGATTTGGGATCTATTGGTCTAGAGCATTATTTTTCAAATTAAATTCTACAAAACTAGTTCCAGGTAGAGAAGGCCAAATGTTTTACTCACTGTTACCACCACTCCTTGGAGAGCATAGTGCATACCATTTAAAGTTCTTAGGTGTCTTACAGTAAAGGAAACCAGCACTTTTCAAAATTGTTTGACTTCAGAACCCTTATCTTAAAGGTAACATCTATAGGACATTGAGAAATGAATGCTCTTATAGGCATAAGATTTTACCATTTTTGACCATTGTACTGGGAGATAACTCTGACATTAATCTCAGAAGGAAGTTTTTAGAATGATAAGTTGGCTTTTTGATGCTGCTGCTTTTTAAAAGGTTCTCTAATCCATATGTTGGTTTTCAGTTCAGGACAGTGTAGTACAGAGATTAAGTGACTAGCTCAGTGTCAGATGCTGCATACATAAAGTATATGGTGGCTGGTAGCACCTCACAGAGCTCCTCATTATACCACACTGTTAAGGCTTTAAAGCAGTGTTTCTCGGCCCTGGCCACATGTTACAATCGACTGGAAATGTCTTCCTCTAATATGGAGGATAGAAAAGTTGACACACACACTGAAGAAGATGGACTAATATGGTGAAGTTTCCTGTACTCATTATCCAGTTCAGAAGTTGATGAATGCATCAACTTAGCATAGGTAAGGTACTTTTCAGAAAATGCTGATGCTGAGGTCTTACTCCAAACCAATTAGATCAAGATCTTTGAAGGGCATTGAAAAAGGGAGGGAAAGCTGAGTGTTGGTATTTAAGAAATTGCTCTAGGTACTTCTGGGATGTAGCTAGGATTGAGAACTGGCATTCTGGAACTTTCATTTAAAGATATTAAACTGAGGGGCTGGAGCTGGTGGCTCAGCAGTTATGGCGCTTGCCCAGCATGCGTGAGTACAGGAGTTCAAACCCCAGCACCACATACACAATGAGGTCTTGGAGCAACAAAAGCCACATGAAAAACTAAATAAAATTATTTCTCTTTCTCTCTCTCTTTCATTGTCCTCTCTTAAAAGAAAATTAAACTGAGTTTAAAATTGGGAAATTTTGGGACACACATTGAATAGTCAGTACAAGCTGAGCATCCCTAATTCAAAATCTGAAATGCTCCAGAATCCAAAACTTTTTGAGTGCCAACATGATACCACAAGTGGAAAATCTATTCCTGACCTCATGAGTTGCAGGTGCATTAAAATAATGTATAAAATTACCTTCAGACTGTTTATACAAGGTATGTATTACACAGAAATGAATTTTTGTTTAAGCTTGTGTGCTATCCCTAATATATCTCATTTATATATGCAAATATTCCAAAATCTGAAATACTTTTGGTCCCGAATGTTTTGGTTACGGGATATTCAGCCTGGAAAAATAAAAAGCTTAATGGTTAAGGAAAAAAGCTTTTAAATTTGAATTTTAGACTTAGAGAAAAGTCACCAAAAATAATTCAGAGAGCACCTGAATGCTCCCCATGAATACTCAGGATTATTGCAAAACAGCGAACAGTAGTCAAAAGTACTGAGCACCATCTCAGAAGCTCTCTCAGGACAGAGGATGTAAATAAACACTGCTTCAGAGATTCCATTAGTGATTAATGTGTCCATTGTGTCTCTGTTGGTCAGTACTAGCAAATTCCTAGATCATGTATATCCAACTTTGTTCATTGTAAACCTAAAGGTTGAGATGAATCACTTCCAAAAGAATAGCAGAGGATGTTGTTTTGGTCAAACAACTCTGATATTATTTTAGATGTTTCCTGGAAATTTGGTTAGAAGTGTGAGGAACTAACATCTTTTACAGCATTTGTAGTAGATGTTGAAAAGTAGGGGAACTTAGTAATTATGGCTAATATGTCTTAGTGGAAATACAGAACCTGGGGCATCTAGAAGTCCTTATAAAGTTACAGTGCCTGTGATTAAGTTCAGATCAAAGGGAAACATGACCGTAACCATTTCTGATTCAGATAAAAGAAAATCTAAGTTAGCTAAGCTTTCCTGGTATTAAGTATGAATAATGCTCTTGAATTTTATGTTAATGTTTACAGCTGTACTCAAGGGAATAAAAGAATGAAAATAGTTACCCTCACAATCAGAATCAATCTTGTAATACAATCTTGTAATACACCTTGATCAATAGTAGTTTCCTTAATGGCCATGGGATGACCCCCCTCACTCAACCAGCATTATCAAACAACTATTATAGACCCACTTAGTGGAGGTCCATTGTGGATTACAAAGAAACCTGACATTAAGCTCTCTTCTCTGAGAGCTTAACCTGGATGAGGGAATGAAAATACATAGTGTGAAAATACAAGGCACTATCAATAGAGAATGCTTAGCTAATGATATGTGAATTAAAGATCCAGGATATCCTGAACAGCCGGAGTTAAGCTAGGTCTTAGAGAAATGAATGGAGAGGAAAGGGAAGCATCCCTGGTGAGGGAACAGGTTAATAGTTGTTTTAGAAGAAAATTAACTTTGGGGCTTCAGGGATAATAAGAAAACTGATTTGAGTTTTGGTAGCCATGCTCAAAGACATACCTGCATTCAGGACCATATAATGAATGTTGGAACTGGAAGGACCCTAGAGACTCTTCAGTCCAACGCTCTCATTATTTAAATAGGAATTGAAAGCTATTAGAGCAATTTACCCAAGGTTACAAAGTGAGATAGTGGCCAAAATTAAGTTAAAAAGGAATAAGATCAAGGGGGATTTTTATGTTTTTATTTTATTTTTTTGTTTGTTTTCCAGGTAGTACTCTTGAACATTTTTAAAGGCCCAGGGACAAGAGACAGAAAAGAAGATCAAAGATGAAGGGGAAAATGGAGTTTTAGAGGTCTTGGTGGAGACTAGAGAGGGTGGGGCTTAGAGCCCTGTGGAGCCTTTGATTTTCAAGAAAAGTGCAGATGCGGGCAAGTTTCTGAAGAGAGGTCACTTGATGCAGACCAGTCACACCCAAGAGCTTGTGTATTGTTGGTGAAGAAGGCGGAGACCCTTTCTTGAGAGTGGCCGTGGTGGTGTAGCACAGTGATGAGCATTATGAGACATGAAGGGCTCAGCTGAGGTGGGAAAACCTGTATTTGTTTTTTGTATTTGTGGACGGTTTGGCCATAGTGGTTCTGAGTGTGAGCTGGAGGGCCCCATTGCTGTAGTTCAAATCTTGGTGCTGCCTCTAACTAGTTGTATGGCCATGGACAAGTTACATAATTCCTCTGATCCTCAGTTTCCTCTTTTGCTGAATGGATAAGAATAGGATCTGCCTCAGAGAGGTTTTCTTTTGAGGGTTAAATGAGTTACTGTATGTTTGCTGGTGCCTGTCATATAGTGAGCACTATATCGTCAGCTCTTATTATTGTCGTAAATATAAACAGTAACTAAAGGAGCCAGCCTGACCTCATTGCTGTGAAGTGGCCCACATGAAGTTTCTTGACACCAGTAGCAACCTCAGTCCTGGCCCATTTGACAGCTGTGCTTTTACAAACTCATGTGTGATAAGAGGAATCGGGCACTCTTCAGTTCTCTGTGGTTCCCTCAGACCCTGTAGGATTTCTTTCATCTGCAAATATGTAATTTTTGTACTTGATTTAACTGTTTGTTCTGCTTTGTGAATGGCAAAATGGTTCCTTGGGGAACATGGGCCTTGAGAGAGATGGAAATGCATGGTAACAAATAACTAGTATTTTGCTTCCAGGCTGTGGATATTGCTTTCTGTTAACAGCGCTGTAACGTTTAAGACTAGCAGAAGCTATTTTCCAAGCATTTGGGCTGACTTCCTGTACTGTGTTTCTTTCCAGGGGAGAAATTGATCAAGATTAAATTAGTTGTCCCTATTATGGTACAACCCTTAGCCAGGTGACACTTTACTGTCTGGCTGTCCATTTGAACTGAATCTGTATTTTTTGCAATACTAAGGAATCCAGAGGCACTCTACCACTGAGCTACATCTCCACCCCTGTTTTTATTTTTTATTTTAAGACAGGGTATTGCTAAACTGATAAGGGTCTTGCTGAGTTGCTCAGGCAATCTTTGAATTTGTAATTCTCCTGCCTCAGTCTCCCAAGTTCTGGGATTACAGGCATATGCCTCCTCACCCAGCCTGAATCTCCTTTAAACAACATTGGTAATCCCTGAGGCTGCTTTTAAACATATTCTGGTATCAGTTGCTGCTTTCTTGACCTGAAATTATAAAATGAATCAGTGGATATTTTAAAACTAAAAATTATGACAAGATTATTAAGATATCTGTCTTCTTTTTGCGGAAGTACCAAAGCAAGGCATTTTAAGATTTTGTGTTCCATTCTTTATTACAAATTACTCTGGTGGAAATTTCAGATTGAGACCAGGCAATATAATTGTAACCCTCCCCTTTTTTGTCTTTTGGGCAACGTTTGATTTCAATAAGAAATATAGCTGGTCCTTGGGGTGGTGGGAAATGTAGATATGAGACTGGGCTTATTCTGATTGACCTGGTGGTAAGGTATGTTGCATAGTTAGTTCTTCCTTGGGTTTAGTCCCACACTTCTTTTGTACCAGTACTGTATGGCCCAAAGAAAGAAATCCTGGAAGAGAGCCAAGCCTAGTTTATTACTTGCCCATAGGAAACACAGGCATGTGTTTTTTGGCAAAGCATGAGCAAAGCCCAGTTGTTTGACTTCTCTGAGATTTAACTCCATTCACATTCTGGACACTGACATACGGGCATGTGTGAATAATCCCTTTTCTGTCTAGTTCGTCTGCCCCAAATGTGCCCCTAGACAGCTAGCTCTGCCTGCCCTACTAGTACTAGCCACGTGTGCCAGGCATTAGAGCCCTTGTCCTTCGCCTTGCCCCCACGCATGCCCACCTGCTAGCCTAAGCAGTGTTGGAGGGCCTCTCTTGTGAAGAGCCCCTGAGTACCTGTAGTCTATAAATCAGCAGGTCAGCAGTATTTAGGGCACCTGGGTTATAGCATGGTACTAGGACTGGGAAAAGATATTCCCTGTCCTAAATGCTTTTAGAGAAAAAATAATAAGTAATTTTAGCGAATTTTCAGATTGCTTCTGCTATAGGTTGGATCTTGAGTGTCCCCCCAAAGGCCATGTGTTAAAGACTTGGTCCCAAGGTAGTTGCTACTGAGAAGTGGTAGAATGTTTGAGAAATGGATCCTAGTGGAAGGTCTTTCAGGACTGGGGGCAAGTCCTTGAAGGGGATATTTGGGTCCCAACTTGTTCAGTGTCTCTCTTTTATGTTCTGGCCACAAATGAGTGGTTTTACCCTGCCACAGGCTCCTGCCATGATGTGCTACCTTACAGCAGGCCCAAATAATCATGGGCTGGAACCCTCAAAACTGTGAGCTGAAATAAACTTAACTTTTTATAAGTTGATTATCTCAGGTGTTTTGTTATAATAATAGAAAACTAACATAGTTGCAATGTCTAGAATAGTGTAGTGTCTAGCCCATAGTAAATAATAAATGTTTGTTAAATGAGCAACTTAATAAATTCTTTAGTTACTTCATCTTACTAACTGGTAAGCTTTCTTGTTCTGTTAGACAAAATAAAGATTTTGAGAGTTGCAATAGGCAGGGTAGGCTAAACCAGCTGAAAATAGATGCAAAGACATGTAAGGGCTCAAATGCAACACAAGTCTATTTTTTTTTTTTTTTTTTCTTTTTTTTTTTTAAGAGAGGGAGGGACAGAGAGAGAGAATCTATTTTATTTAGTTTTTCTTGTGGCTTTCATTGCTCCAGTACTTTGTTGTGTTCATGGTGCTAGGGTTCGAACCCATATCCGCATGCACGCCAGGCAAACGCTGTAACTGCTGAGTCAAGGCTTCAGCCCCAGAAATCTATTTCTTGCCCATGTTCAAGGTAGATATTTCTGGTTAGCAAGTGACTGTCTTCCACCACGTTGAGAACTTTATGTTCCTTTCATCTTGTGGCCCTGTCATCCCCAAAGACCACACTGATGATAACATTCAGTGGCAGAAGAGAGAGAGGAACTGCACAGATGGGAGTGACGTATGCACTGAACCTGCAAGTGTTGCATATCACTTTGGCCAAAATCCAATTACAGAACCACAGCTAAAGCCAGTGGAGGCTGGGAAATGTACATGTGTGCCCATGTTTATATTAAATTTTAGACATTTTGGAGATCGGCATTATCTTTGAACTAAGATGCATCCATAGCCCAACTGTGAGATTTAGAAGGGCTAGTGCAAGGTTCCTTGGTAAATTTCACTTGGTTTAAGTCTTCTTGCCAAAGAAAAACCAAGGAACTTTAAGAAGATTATTCCTTCAACTACAAGCGAACAAAACCCAATACTTAACATATATTCAAGATGATTTCAACTATGTTAGATATTCTTTGTTGTGTTTTTTTTTTAAAGCAAGAGACAATCGATTTTATTTAATTTTTCATGTGGCTTTCGTTGCTCTGACACTTAGTCATGTATGTGGAGCTGAGGTTTGAATCCAGGTCCTTATGTATGCCAGGCAAGCACAGCAACCCCTGAGATACTACTCCAGCCCCTAAGTTAGATACGCTTGAAAGATTAGAAAGAAGAAAATATGACAGCTAATTAATTGTGGTTGTGCTTTAACGATGATATAAGCAGCAGCATTTCTTTTAGCCTGCTTCTATTTTTCTGTATTTTACAAAATATCTTGAACATGTATTACTCTTTTCAACTTGTAATACTGTTTGTTGTTTTTTCGCACAATATGTGAGCCTTATAAGAAGTCTGTCTCTTTGTCTGCAGACTTGATTTGCTGAGGTAGAATATGTTCCTCAGATCTGTATGTATAAATGTGCCTTTACATGTTCCTTTCATTTGTGAAGTAGTCAGCTCCATGCCAGGCTGTGGTGTGTGCCTTGAGGAATAATCTCTAAAGAAAAGAGACAGGATTTTTCCTTCATAGATCTTGTACTCCAGTGGGGAAACAGGTCAGAAGCAAAATAGCATGTAAGATGGTAATAAGTGCTAAGAATGAAAAAATAAATTGAGAAAAGGGATGTGAAATGTCAGATGTCAGTTGGATAGAAATTCTAGATAGAGTGGCCTGGAAAGGCCTTTTTGTTTGTTTGTTTGTTTGTTTTAAAGAAAGAGGGACAGTGAGAGAGAAAGAAGCGATTTTTTAAATTTAGTTTTTCATGTGACTGTCATTCCTCTGACACTTTGTTGTGTATGTGGTGCTGGGGTTCGAAGTCTAGTACTCGCGCATGCAAGACAAGCGCTGTAACCACTGAGTGACTGCTCCAGCCCCTGGAAAGGCCTTTCTAAAAGAAAATTTTAACATAAAGACTTACTGGCTAGTATAGAGCTAGTGAGGAGACTCCTTATAACCATGTTGACCAGTGACAATCACAGTATCCAAGATTGTACTAATTATCAGTCTGCTCATTGTCATTCATCTGGATAACTACAGTCTTTTTAACTTGTTTCCATTGTTAGCAGGGAGGACACTTACAGATCTATATGCCTCTTAAAAATAACTTGTAATTCCTTCAGATCTTTAGGGCTCCTGCAGGCTGTGTCCCCAAAGCTCGAGGCAACAGTTAACTTACTTCTGCCCATGCTCATAGGCTGTGCACTAATACTATAAGACTTTCATTGGCGTCTTGACAAGACTCCACAGTTGCCATGCTACGTATGAGTAGAGAGCTTATCACTTGTCTGTTTAGACCAAGCCATTACTGGAAATTGCCCATGTAGAAAGTTAAGGTGACAGCCACACTGCAGCCCAGAGGAAAGAGAATAATGAACATGAAAGCACTCCACAGGACTCTAAGGAACTCTGTAGGAAAAAATAATTATTTTTGGAGTAAAAATCATTTATTTGAAGCTCAGACTAATGAGGAGTTGCAAAGTGTTGTATGTGTGAACTATGACCATTGGTGGCGTAGAGTACAGTTTCATTAATACTTTCTTCCCGTACCCAAAGTACCTTAGTCTCTTCTCTTTCCTTCCCCATCTGGAAGTTTAAGAAATCTCCCTTGCTCTTGCTGATTTAGATTCTTTGCAATCAGTCACTAACCTGCCTTTTCATCTTGTATGATAATGGTCATACTGTACTTTCCAAAATCCATGTGATTCAAATTGCTGTCTGCGCCCCACTCGTGTTCTGTGTCACCTGTTGTCATCCCTCTGCTAGGATCTGTTCCTGCCTTTGCCTGCTCCATCACTGAGTGCCAACCAATAGCCTATATACATTAAGTGATCCCAGTTGCCCTTGGTCAGAAGGAATCTCCTGTCTCCTTCCTCCCCTGGTACTCAGGAAATGTTGGCTGGATCAGTTTATGTAGCAAAGTTGAGCTCACCTCTGTGTGAGGAATAAGGGCCTCTGGACTCTTGACAGGTAAGCCTGTAAAAAACCGACAGCTGTGGTATTATTACTACTAGCAGTAATGCTTTAGTAGGCAACAGTTAACTGTTATGCCTACGTGAGATTTCAGGAGCAGTCATCCAGCATAGTGTCTGGGAACATGCTGGCATTGATGGTAGTATTAGAGATTATTATGTTGGTACCATCATCCCATATTGAATACTTTTGGGTTTTTTCTTCACAGGTAGAGGATTAGGCTTTAACATAGCTTCCTCCACACTACCTATAAGGTCCTTTCTCTGTTGTGTGTCAAAAGGTATTATGTTCATTTAATTTTTTTTTAAAGGGGAGAGGGACAGTGAGAGAGAGACAAGGGATCAGTTTTATTTAGTTTATCATGTGGCTTTCATTGCTGCGACACTTCATTGTGTTACATGGTGCTGGGATTCAAACCCGCATCCTTGTGCATGCCAGGCAAGCACCATCACCATCACCGCAGAGCCACTGCTCTAGCCCTGTGTTCATTGATATTTTGGATACATAAATTAGGGCATTTTAGAATACTTAATTGATCCAGAAAGCCGTACCTTTCTTTTCTCTTCAGTTCTGTTTTTTTGTTTTGTTTTTAGAATTAATTTTATTTATTTTCCTATCTGGCCTTTGTTTCTTCAACTTTGTTATGTATGTGGTGCTAGGGTTCAAACCTGGGTCCTTGTGCATGCCAGGCAAGCGCTCCAACCGCTGAGCCACCACTCCAGCTCCTCTCTCCTGTTTTTTAAAGGCTTTTTACCTCCCATCTCGACTCCTTGTTCATGCCTATTGCTCACTTCCTCTTACTCAGTGTTCCTTTCTGGTTTCACTGTCATAGTATCACAGTATACTTTTACTTGAAAAACAGCCTTTATAGGATGCACCTCAGGTCACAACAAAATGAAACAAACCTTGAAGATCCCACATTTACAATCCTTTTTTTTTTTTTTTTTTAAAAAGAAAGGAGGACAGTGAGAGAGACAGAATCAGTTTCTATTGAGTTTTTCACGTGGCTTTCGTTGCTCTGACACTTAGCTGTGTACGTGGGTGCTGGGGTTTGAACCCGGGTATGCCAGGCAAATGCTAAGCCACCGCTCCAGCCCCCCCATTTACAATCTTAAAATAACTCTTGCCTCTTTTGGGAGAACTTTTCCATATTCTTCATGTTTTTGAGAAAGGGACTTCTTGCCGTTTTCTCAGAGGACTATAGAGTAGACCGAGAGGCACAGTCAGGACAGCCAGAGATTGGACTTGTGCTGAGGGGCTTTGTTGCTCCTCACCGCCACTCTGGAGGAATTGTAGAGAGAAAATCCTTAGAAAGGGCTGCTGCTTATGGAGCAGGAATTCCTCAAGGAGGTCCAAGATCGGAGGTATCTGTGTCCTAGACTACAGTCTTTGATGGAATCTGAGGAAAGCTCTCCCAAGGAAGACTGAGGAATGAGATTTCTTCCCTCAAGTTTTTATTTTTACCCATGATCTTTTTCTTTTCTGGATTTGCCACCTTTCAGTGTCATTTTCAAACCCTTTATGTTGGGAGTTTGGGGTATGATTTGCCTGATTTTAACATGTTTAATTTGGGAAATTATCTAAAGGTTTTATGGTTTCTTTCCCATCCTGGCATAATGCTAAGAGTAAGAAAGCATAAGGGGAAGTTGAGCAAATCATAAACTAATTATTGGAAGACAGCAAGGCAGTTTAGAATCCCAAGTTTCTGGTATCTTAATTCTCTTGAAGACCTGAGTAATTTTTTTCTCTTATTGAGACATTTAGATACATTATTTGAACAAGAGAAACAGGGTCACTTCAGAATGTCCAGTATGTGGTAATGGATGCCACTCAGACTGTGGTGCAGTTAATGGAAGCATTGTCAGTAGTGTGCCGTTGTTTGTCCTTGTGCAACAGGAAATGGTAGAGCAGTTAGGAGCTGGAGAGCGTTTACATGGTGCAGAAGGAAGCAGATGTGCGCACATTGTTGACCGGTAGCGTTCTCATGAGAAACTAGGATAACCTGGGCAGATTCCTGTTCATTAGGGACATGGAGATGTTTGGTTTGATTTTTATCATTTCACTTTTGATGTCTGTTTACCATAGACATAAAGATTATTTCCATTATGGCCAGAAACAGTGTCTTGAAAAACTACATTTTAAATCCCAGTTTTCACATATAGTCATAATTTGTTGGGCAGGGTAGAACTGTGAAAAAGGACATGTCACTGGCAGACTTGAGTGACTTCAGACAGTTAACAGTAATGTGTGATGGCTCTTGAAATCAAGAGGTCTGAAGTCTAGCTCTGCTCTCTCAGGACTAACTGTAAATTTAGGCAAACTGCTTACCCACTGCGGAGCAGGCTTCATCTGTCAGAGGAGGAGGTATTGTTGAAAGATCTCTCAGGACCCTTGCAGCTCTAACATTTTTGTTCTAAGCCCCCATGGTCAGGTGAAGGACTGTAAAGTGCTTGTATAAATGAAATGTCAGAGTACAAAAGGTACAAACAGACTTTGTCAGTGAAAATGTCATTCAGGCTTATTTGCTAACAAATAGTTTATTCTCTTTGCTATATTCTCAGTTTTTGTTTTGTAAATGACCATGTTATATCTGGCAATTTGTTATTTTTGTTACTAAAATTATAAATGTTGGTGATTAACTTAGAAACTAGAATGTTTTTCTACTCTACTTGAAAACATTAAAATTTACCCATCAAATTCATCATTAGAGATTTTGAAAAGGTTTTAAATGCTTTTACTCAACATGGTATATATTCAGTTGCAGTGAATTGGCATTTGAGTTGATCTACTATGTAGGAAATACAGGCAGAGATCAGGTGAAAAGCATGGATTTGAATCCTAGCTTCACCACCAGTAGTAGCTATGTGATCCAAATCCTCATCTTTAGGACGAGAATGATATTTTCCCTATAGGATTGTTGTGAGAAATAAAGGTGATATCTATAAAGTACATAGTATAATATCTGACATTTTGTAGATACTCCGTGGATAATAGTTGAAATTTATTGTACATCATTTTGTTACATTAATTAAAGTAACATAATATATAATGGGGTTTTACCTTTTATGTCATCCTAATGTGGTAGGCAGAGATTACCAAAAGAAATAATTCTACTAGCATAGGTTACATTTTTGGTTTTGTTAGAGCTGGTAGACTGAGACTTGCCAGAAGAAAGATATGCATGTGAGAATAAATAGCAAAAGTGTATTCTTTTTCTAAAGAAAGAGGGGCAGTGAGAGAGAGAGAAAGAAAGAATCAATTTTATTTTTCATGTGACTTTCATTGCTCCAACACTTCATTGTGTATGTGGTGCTGAGGTTCAAACTCGCACTTGCGCATGCCAGGCAAGTGCCATAACCACTGAGCCACTGCTCTAGCCCCAAAAGTGTATTCTTAAAAGCTGCCATTACAGGCTATTCATAACTCTTTTCTTCAAAACTATTGTGTTCAGGAACAAGGTCACTTCAAAATGTCTAGCATGTAGTAATTGGTGCCATTTAGCCTGCGGAGTGCTTAATGAAACCGTCTACCCATTCATTGTCTTTGTGCAAGAGAGAGGCATCCAGAATAGGTTCCTACAGAGAGCTCGCAAATCCTCTGAGGCAATGGTGCTCTGGAGGAGGGTATAAAGCCTGAAACAGTTGACTCTGCAAGGTTTGTGTCGAAGTCTGGCGTACCCTAACCTTTACAATCCGTCTGCATCGCCACTCCAGGTCAAATGGTAAAAGTACAGAGGGGCTAGACAGAGTATGGGTTAGAATGTGCCCAACTTTGGTGGCAGGGGGCTTCCTATTCTCTGAAGAGGAGATAGCTGTTTGATTAAAGCTGGAGTAACTAAATGTACATACTGGGTTTGTAGGTTGAAAGAAAGATCTTAAGGTGCCTCTAATCAGAAGCATAAAAATGGTAGCTAGCCATGGGGGCTAGAGTGGTGGCTCAGGAAGAGAGCTTGCCTGGCATGCGTAATAACCCAGATTCAAACCCCAGCACCATATAGACAGTTAAGTAGAGAAAAAATAAAAACCAGAGAAAAAATAAATTAAATTGATTCTCTTTTTCTCTCTCTTAAAAAAAATGATAAATATGTAAAAGGATGGATGTTAATTAACTTGTCTGTAATAATCCTTACTGTGTATACATATCAAAACATGTTGTATACCTTAAATATATACAATATTTATTGAAAAAAGAAGAAGAGCGCAGCCAGAATGAGTCAGTTTAAGAACGAGCAAGGAAGGTTCCAGGAGACTGCTGAGAAGTGGTATGTCATGCTTCCTCTTTTGGAGTTAGTTGATGCTGGTATTGTGAATGTGAAGATCCAGGATTGAATGAACACAGCCTTTTACCTAGTGGACTCAACTTCCACCTTCCTTTATGGTTAAAAATGTTTTATTTGACTTCAGCAGTTTGTTTGAGAGTCGGTCAGTCAGTGTATCTAGTTAAGGAGTGCCAAATAGATTTCATCATCTTTGTGAACTCTGATCATTTGAAAGTGGCTGCCTGGGTTACAGTGGCAGGACAGGTTCTGAGGTCAAGTTAGATTTAAGGACCAACTATGGTATTGCTACTTATGTCTACTGTAGAAAGGGAAGAAGAAAATAAAGATACTTGAATATGTTTATTTTTTTAAAATTGAGGTACAATTGTCATATCCTAATTCATCCCTTTTACAATGTACAGTTTAGTGATTTTTAGTATATTAGGTTGTGCAACTAACTCCACTAACATGAAGTATCACTTCCAAAATAAGCCTTGTACACATTAGCATTCATTCCCTATACCCCCTAATTCTTGGAACTACCAATCAACTTTCTTTATGGATTTGCCTATCTTGAGACATTAAGTGGAATAATACCCTCGGTGGACTTTTGTGTTTGGTTCTTTTCACTTACATGCTTTCAAGGTTCATCCATGTTGTAACTTATATCAATATGGCATTCCTTTTTATGACTAAATAATATTCCATTGTGTTGACTTATATTATGTTCATGGGTTGACAGATATTTTGTGTTATTTCTACTTTTGCCTATTATGAATAATACTGTTATAAACATTTGGATACAAATTTTTGTGTGAATGTGTTCTGGTTCTCTTGGGGGTTTTACCTGAGAGTGAGATTGTTGACTAATGGTGACTCTGTTTGACTTTTTAAACTGCCAACTTGCTCTTCAGAGTGGCTGCACCACTTGATGTGCCCAAGCAGAGCATGAGAGCTTCACTTGTTCCACATCCCAACACCTGTCACTGTGCGCCTTTTTGTTTTAGCCTTCCTAATGGTGTGAAGTTGTGTCTTGGTGGGTTTTGATGTTCGGTTCCCCATGACTTGTGATGCTGAAATCTTTGCATGTACTTTTTGGCCATTTATGTATCTTCTTTGGAGAAATGACTGGAGTCATAATTGCTTCTCCAGATTTTACCCTCAGGATAGTGTTAATTTGTATAGTAATGTTAATTGCTTCCTGATCAGAGAACTGGTAGTTTAGAAACATGTGAGAAAGGTGGATATTGAAGCTTTTAAGCATTGAAGCAGTGTTCCTCATATAATCTGGGAATTTCTTAGTTTTGTTTCAGTACCATGAAAAATAAATCTTCAGGCATATTTGGCCATTCAGTAGAACGTGTTGTAGTATAACCTTACATGTTTATAACTCTGTTTTGTGTTCAAGTCACTCTGTGTATATCAGTCATCTCATCTGTAATCTTCATAACACTACTACTGTAAGGCAGGACAGGTGTTAATATCCCCATTTTTATCAAGTGGAAGCTGAGACTCAGTAATTTGTCCAAAGTTGCACAACTATTAGGATTTAAATTTAAATCAGAAGATGAAGCTTTTTATGGTAATGAATTATTAATCATGTCAAGGATTTGGGAGGGTGAGCCTGTATTATTAAAACTCAGTAATATGCCCTCCTCCAACTAGGCATTTATTCATGGCCAAGTCCAAACAGATTGTTTATTGACCTCAGAATTGTTTATTTGAATGGCTGTACTGCACAGAATGAATTGTAATTTTTCCATTGAGTCTCTTTAGTTAGAAAACCCAGAGAAGCAGAATCATATATCACATGTGTTTATTACTAGGATGCATCTGGAATCATGAAAAGAAAACAACAGGGGGCCCTTAGTCAGTCGGACTTGGCCCTCATGGCTGCCTCTTCCCCTATTCCATATTTCTAAACTGAACTCCTCTGGAAACAGAATTTTAATGTTGAATGAGTACAGAGAAAGTGAGGTATCAATTGGAACCAAGTAAAAATTGACCATGAGACGTAAGAGATGTCATATTAAAAGCTGAACATTACTTTTAAAGGGGACCAAAGATGAGCAACTTTTAAAATACAGTCTTGATTAAACAAATAAGCAAGTTTTTTTTTTTTTTTTAAGAGGAAGAGAGAATCAATTTTATTTTTTCATCAGGGTCTTGTTTTTCTCACACTTAGTTGTGTACGTGGTGCTGGAGTTTGAACTCGGGTCCTTGTAACTGTAACCTGCTGAGCCACCGCTACAGCCCGTAAGCAATCTTTTTAAGTGTTCTACCACTGAACTACCTCTCCAGCACTGTTGTTTTTTTCTTTAACATTTTTTTAATTGTGTATGGACACAATACCTTTATTTTATTTACTTATTTTTATGTAGTGCTGAAGATTAAACCCAGTGCCTCATATGTGCTAGGCAAGCACTTTACCACTAAGCTACAAGCCCAGTCACCCTAGCACTGTTTAATAAAAATTTATTTAATGTTTTTTAAGACAAAGTCTGATTATTTTACCCAGACTGGGCCTGAACTCCTCAGCTCAAGTGTTCCTCCTGCTTCAGCCGCCCAAGTATCTGGGGCTGCAGATAGATATTACCACATCTGGCTTATTTTTATTTAACTTTAGTATTGTAGGGGTAGAAAAAGCAAGTCTATTGATGAAAAAAAATGTGAATTTTGTTAACTTTGACACAGTTTACCTACTCATTTTTATTTTGACTCAAGATAAATCTGTTAACCTTGATTTTGACCATCTTGCATATATCTATAACTTAAAGTATTAGAATTTAGAAAATGTACGTCTTTTTGAAGCTCTTACCATTATGTCACACATCTTTTCTATCTTAAAATTATGAACCCTTTTGGTATGAGTCAATACTTCAAACAGTTGACCTTTCTTTAAAAAGAAAATGATCTCAAGCATGGTACCATCCTTCATAGGGTGACCCATTCACACCACATCAGCAGAAGAACTGCTTTTTTTTTTTTTTTTTCAAGGCATAGACAAAGGTTTATTTAGGAAGGTACATCTATTTCAGGAGAGAATGTGGGCTGTCTAGAAAGCAAGTCACAACTGCTTTTATTAGGGCATTTTATGTAACAAAAGTTTTTGAATCAGTGTCTTGTTGGAGAAGATATTTGTTAAAAATATTGATTTACTTTAAAATACTCAAAATATGTATGTATTCATGTGTACTTATATGTATTTGGTTTTACAATTTTGGATAGCACCAAATAGTATTTATGTTTGGCAACAGGGACTGAACCCAGGGCCCAGCAGTGCTACCACTGAACCACATCCCCAGTCCTTTTTTTTTTTTTAATTTTTATTCGATAAACATGGTCTTACAACTTGGAGGGATTCATCGTCAAACAATCAAGAACAAAATTGTAATGACGGAGCATGCCAATATTGGAGCCCGACCATGGTTCCCCCCCTTTGGGTCCCAGTCTTTTTTTTTTTAATCTTTGAGTCAGGGCCTCGCTAAATTGTTTAGGGCCTTGCTAAGTTGCTGAGGCTAGTCTTGAACTTAAGGATTCTCCTGGCTCAGCCTCCCGTCACTGAGGTTATAGTTGTGTGCCACTGAGCTCGGGTAATTGTTACATCCTTGTTTTTCTATTCCTTGTGTAAAAGAGGTTTCTAGGTCGTTTCCATTTCAGTTCACATATTTTATCATCATGAAGCTCTTTTTTTCTGGAGGCTGTTCTGGGTGATTTGTATGTTTTTTCATTTAGTCTTCATGTCAGTCCTCTAAAATAGGCACTATTGTTATTCTCTTTAGTGATGAAGAAGCTGAGGCTCAAAGAGGTGAAATAACTGGTTCAAAGTCACAATGGTAATGAGTCATATTTTGAGTAAAGATTTTGGTCCAGTTCTGTCTGACACCACTGCTTTCATCCACAAGCTGTATACATTTGGTCATAAAACTGGAGAGATTTCTTAGCCTTATGTTGATTCTTTGTTTATACCTTCTGTAGAAGCTCTCCTTCCCACTCCCCGCAAACTCTGAGTCACTGTATTAGAGCTAAGGAATGCCTTCAGATGTCTAAATAGGTCACTGGCAGTGTCTTGAGTGGCTGACCCACACCTGAGGTATGAGCTCTAAGTCATCAAAGGTGAACAGTTGAGAATTTAAGGCAATGGGTTGAAAGGCAGCTGGGTCCTATTCCATCACTCAGGCTCAGTCAGGAAAGTTCTTTCTGTTTAATGTGCAGTCTTAGTGGGCAAAGGTGCCATGCATAGCCACTCCTCCTTTGGCAGCAGAGACTAATAGGATTCAGGATAATCTCGGTCATGAGCTAGAGGCCCCAGAGCCCTCAAAGTGATCTGAAAACTGAACGAAGCTTTCCCTTTCTATACTGTCAGGGTTTCAGAAGGGGCTCTATGGAGGAAGCTGTCTGGTTAACATCTAGCTAATTCTTTTCTTCCTGATCTGTAGCTCAAGGGTACAGTCTTCCCACTTGTACTCTTGGCTCCTTTGTCCCAAGAGGGCCAGATCCCACTACCAGGTGAGCTCCTGCAGGACTTTTCCTTGGGCCTTTGCCCCTTTTCCAGTGGCTCTTTATTGTACCCCTGCTTCTTTGCTTTTTTATTTTTAATGAAGCCAGTCTATGTCCAGCTATGCAATTGAAGATCCATTTCCTAAACGGGGTCTTAATTCTCCTTTTAGAGGTCCTGAAAGCTGATTTCTTTCCACCTTACGAATTTGATAACTCAGAAATATTTTAGTGAGACAAATGCCCTGGGGCAGTTCTCTGAAGAGATCACAAATTTGGATTTTTTTTCTCTTCTTAAACTAAGATTTTCTACTTTTGGGGCTGGAGCGGTGGCTTGGCAGTTACGGTGCTTGCTCAGCATGTGCAAGTACGTGAATTCAAACCCCAGCACCCACATACATAACTAAGTGTCAGAGCAACGAAAGCCATGTGAAAAACTCAATAAAAACTGATTCATTCAATCTCTCTCTGACCTTCTCTAAAAAAAATCTTTTATTGATTCATAATAATGTATTTATAGGATACAATAATAATATCTCAATATAAGTATATATAAGCTATAATCAGGGTTGGAGTGGTGGCACAGTGATTACGGCACTTGCCTAACATGTGCAAGGACACAGGTTCAAACCCCAGCACCACGTACACAACAAAGTGTTGGAGCAAAGAAAGCCACATGAAAAACTAAATAGAATTGTTTCTCTCTTTCTCTCTTGCACATATGTCCCTCTTTCTGTTTAAAGAAAAAAAAGTTATAATCAGATCAGGGTAGTTGTCATATCCATCACCTCAAACGGTTATCATTTCTTTGTGCTAGAAACATCCAAAATCTTTTCTACCAGCTATTTTGAAACATACAGTTAATTGTTGTCAACCAGTTATCTCACTGTGCTGTTACAGAAGTTATTCCTCCTCTCCAGCTGCACCTCTATGGCTATTAGCCATCCTCTCTCCACCCCGCAGCTCCCCATTCTTCCCAGTCACTGGTAACCAATATTTCTACTTTCTCTTCCTGTGAGATCAACATTTTTAGTTTTCCACAATGAGTGAGATTACACAGCATTCATCTTTCTGTGCCTGGCTTATATCATGTAACAGTGACCTCCAGGATCACCCATGTTGCCACAAATGACAGAATTTCATCTTTTTATGGCTGAATAATATTCCTATGGTGTGTGTGTGTGTGTCCCATTTTCTTTATCCATTGGTCAACCATAATTCCTTATCTTGGTCTTTAGAAATAGTGCTACAATAAACATGAAAGTTTAGCTATCTCTTCAGCATCCTGAGTTCCTTTCTTTGGGCTAGATGTACAGTATTTTTCATATGTAAACTGCTTCTGGTTTTTTGACGAACCTGCATACTCTTTTTTCCATGAAGGCTGTGCTTACACGCCCATCAGCAGTGTAGAAGGGCTCTTTTTTCTCCACATCTTCTCCAGCATTCGTTTGTTTGTCTTTCTGATAGTAGCCATTCTAATTGGAGTGGGATCTCTCATGATGGTTTGGACTGGCATCCTCCTGCTGATGAGTGATTGATACACAGCATTTTTTCATGTACTTGGCCATTTGTGTATCTTCTTTTCAGAAACAGCTATTCAAGTCATTAGCCTGTTTTTAATCAAATTTTTGTGAATTGAGTTTCTTATATATTCTGGATGTTAATATTGGATGAAAATATCTTCTCCCATTCTACAGGTTGTCTGTTTACTCTGTTTCCTTTGCTGTACAGAAACTTTTTAGTTTGATATATTCCATTTGTCAGTTTGTGTTTTTATTGCCTGACCCTTAGAGGTCATATTCAAAAAATCTTTGCCTAGGCCAATATCCTGAAGTATTTCTGGTGTGTTTTATTCTAGTAGTTTGATAATTTCAGGTTTTAAATTTTAAGTTACTGATCCATTTTGAGTTCTTTTTTTTTTTTTTTTTTACAGTTTGAGACAGGGATCTAGTTTCTTGTGCATATGGGATATTCAGTTTTCTCAGCACCATTTATGGAAGAGACTATCCTTTATCAAATGTAAGTTCTTGGCACCTTAGTTGAAAATCAATTTGCTATAAATACATGGATTTATGTCTGGGTTCTCTACTCTTTTTCACTGGCCTATATGATTCTCAGAATCCATGTCCTTAGGACCTAGCATGGTGCATGGCATATGATCATAAATATCTGTGACTAGTATATTACTGGCTCATACTTACAAGGTGCCCATTTGTCCTGGAAAATATAATAAAGGGGGCTGGATTGGTGGCTCAGTGGTATCACACTTGCCTAGCATGCGCAAGAACCAGGGTTTGAACCCCAGCACCACATATACAACTGTCAGAGAAACAAAAAACCAGATGACTAAATGAATAAAATTGATTCTTTCTCTCTCAAAAAAATATTATAAAGGTAATACATGTAGTATCTCAGTCCTCAGGACAGTCCTATGAAATAGCTATTCATATTATCCCCATTCCTTTACCGATGAGGAAAACGAGGCTCGGGTAAGTTTTCACTTTTTCAACAAGTATTTTTCAGGACCTACTGTGTGCTAGGGACTAAGGATATAGCAGGATTTAAAACATACCAAAATACTTGCCCCAATGACATCTCCATTATGTTATTTTCTAAAATTACATAAATATTGGACAGAGTGGTGCTTAAAACTGGGTGGTCTGACTTCAGAATCTGCAGTTGTAACCATGGTTTGATTGGCAGGTGAATGGATTGGTGAGAGTGGTGAACAAAAGTTTTATCCATTCCACAGGTAAGCTTTATGGTGGCCCTTTAGCTACACTGTGGATGGTCAGGCGGCCCTGTTGTAAGTTATATCTTTTGAATGCTATGGAATATTCTGTGAGGAGACTTTAGATTTTATCATAGTACCTCTTTATCAAGAAGAATAAAATTAGTTCAAAGGGCAAAGATAGGGATTATGGAACAGGGACAGTCCTGAGAATAAAGGACAGGGATGTGAGAAGGGCATCACTAGTTTCCTCACACTGTTCTATGTATTTAGTTCTTACTTGCACCAAATTGCGAGTTTCTTTGCAACTAAGAATAGGAAATTTTAAAAGTGTAACTTTCGTGTCATGTGACTCAGTGTTTTTTAATGTCATGCCATGTACAACTAAAGTCTCATGTACTGCCAGTGGTACGTCTCATTTAGGAAATACTTGTGGAAGGAAGATGCCAGCATCTCTCTTAGGAGATCTGAGTTCTAGTCTTGGTTCTGTCACTCTGAGACCTTGCAGGTCCCTCAACCCCAGGTTTCCTCTTCTGTGCTGTTTTTTCCCCCATGGACAATGGAATTGACTCTTGAAAGATGTGATGTAAATATGCATGAACAGCATGCTTGAGTATGTGTGCTCCCCTACGCCAGATGTAGACAGTCAGTGGAGTAACTTTGCACAGATGGTTGTAAACACTGGTGAGGTTGCGTGTCAGTGCTGGTGGACTGTTGAGGGCATTAGACATGCTAAGCTAGAGCTTTGGAGGCCATTTCATTTAAACTCCTCAAGTGTGTCTGCCTACACCGGTAAGGTTGGTGTCGAGGGCTGAGAGTGCCCCTGCCAAGTGCGGAGTGATAACCTGTTCTCAATCCTGGACGGGCAGCTCAGTGAGCTGTGCTGTTTCTTACGGGGAATCTGACTGGCTCGACATTACTCATGGTCCCTCAGAAGATGGAATATGTCTAGGTCATCCTAAAAAGGCCAGGCAGCAGGGCTGAGCGGTGGCTTGGTGTTTATGGCGATTGCCCAGCATGCCCGAGTATGCAAGTTCAAACCCCAGTACCAAGTACACAACAGAGTCTCTGAGCAATGAAAGCCACGTGAAAAACTAAATAAAATTGATTCTCTCTTTCTCTCTCTTACTGTCCCACCCTCTCTTTAAAAAAAAAAAAAAAAAAAAAAAACAGCCCAGGCAGTTAACCTTTGTGAGCACTATGATTCACTGGCTCACTGCTTCCAGAGTTCCGAATGAGTGAATAGGGCTGCAGAGAACCACTGCAGGCACAGATTATTTCCACATCATTTGGGGCTTGCCATTAAGATGGACACTTTTTCTCTCTCTTCCTCCTTGTGCCCCACTCCTACTAGCTGCTTGTTCTGTCCTCTAGGCATTTCAGAACAAGAGAGGGAATAACAGCATAGAAGAAAACAAGCACTGAATGGCACCGCTGCTCCTCTCCAGCCTCCAGTATAAAAACAGAACTGATTATTTTTTCTTGGGCTTTGGGGCTTTAGTCCCTTATGTTTTCGTTTTTATCAAAACTACTTTCAAGGGGCTAGAGCGGTGGCTCAGCGGTTGTGGGCCTTGCCTGGCATGTGCGAATAGTACACGGGTTCAAACCCCAGCACCCATGTGCACAACTAAGAGTGAGAATAACGAAAGCCATGCGAAAAGCTCAATAAAAATTGATTCTCTGTCTCACGCTCTCACTGTCCTTCTCTCTTAAAAAAAAAAAAAAAAAAACTACTTTCAAGACAGGTATGGTGGCATAGTGGCACATGCCTGTAGTCTCAGCACTCAGGAGGCATTTGAGCCCAGAAGTTGGAGACCAGCCTGGGCAATATGAGACTCTGGTGCTAAAACAAAAACAAAGACCATTTTGAGAGGCTCAGTAAGTAGAAGTATCAAGCACTGGGCCTGCTGCTGGAATTTGAAAGGGCATGTCCCTGGGATAGCCCCTGGGATAGCCAAGAAGGAAGGGTCGAAGCAGTGTAAAGAACTTTGGGATGGAAATGTGAGTCTTGGTAGTTTAACTGTTTCTTCCCTGGTCCGAGAAGGAAATAGGGGTTGATGTGGGGACTGTGCAGAGGAGGGGAACAGGCACACAAAACACCAAAGTTTCCCCATTCTTACACAATTTATGGGTTTACAGAGTAGAAACAGGGTGTATAAGGCAGTTTACAGTTTGACAAAGGGGTGGTCTACTGTATGGGCTGGAGCCTTGGGTGGCACCTTTTAGAAACAGGGTGTATAAGGCAGTTTACAGTTTGACAAAGGGGTGGTCTACTGTATGGGCTGGAGCCTTGGGTGGCACCTTTGGCCCTGGTAAGGAAAGCCACTTCTCCTCTGCAGCCTTCCCTGAGTGATTACAGCTTCACTGCAGCCATTCAGGGCAGGTAGGGCCAGGGAGCAGGTGGAGGGAGATGAAGACCATATTTTGAACTGCCCACCTCTCTGTACCATGCCACGTCATGGGATTTACATGTGTTGTCTCATTTAACCCTTACTGTGGTCCTACAACATTAAAATTATATCCATGTATCCCTTAGCTACAGAAACATGATCCGTGATCAGACTGTGTGCACAGAGTGTACTTACACACCTGGATCATACGGCTGGCTCCACCCGAGCTGTGTGGTGGGACCTGTTGCTCCTGGACTACAGACCTGTACAGTGTGATCCTGGATTGTAGTGGTGTAGGCAACTGTGGCACAGTGGGAAGTCTTTATGTATCTAAACATGGTTAAATATAGATAACGTACAGTGAAAACAAAAGATAAAAAATGGTACTTCTGTAAGGGAACTTATAATGGAGCTTGCAGGACTAGAAGTTGCTCTGGATAAGTCAGTGAAGGGGAGTGAATGTGAGGGCCTAGGACACTGCTGGCATAACCGTAGACTGAAAAGCACTGCACACTTAAGCCACACTACGTTTACATTTTTTTCCTTTTTTCAACAATAAATTAACCTTAGCTTACCAAGACATATTTACTTTATTAGCTGTTTTTTTAACTTGTTGACTCTTGTAATAACACTTAGCTTAAAAGCTTAAAACACAAATATATCGTACAGCTATACAAAAATATTTTTGCTTTTTTTTTTTTTCTGGCAGTGCAAAGACTTGAACCCAGGGCTTCATGCATGCTAGGCAAGTGCTCCACCACTAAGCAGTATCCCCAGTCTATTTTCTTTATATCCTTATTCTGGTAGTTTTCTTATTTTAAATTCTTTTACTTCTTAAACTGTTTTTGTTAAAAACTAAGACACACACACTTTAGCCTAGACCCAGAGTCAGGGTCATCACTATGGCTGTCTCCAGACGTCTCATCCCACTGGATGCTGGCAGATCCGCAGGGGAGCAACATGCCTGGAGCCATGATCTTCTATAAGGTCTTCTGGAATAGAGCTGTTTTACTATTATCTTTTAATAAGTAGGAGGAGTTCATCATAGAATAATGACAGAATAGTATAATACACAAACCAGTAACATAGTGGCTTATTATCAAATACTATGTACTAGACATAATTGTATTGTTGTACTTTCACATGACTGGCAGCACAGTAGGCTTGCTTACACCAGCTTTACCACAAACACGAGAGTAATGTGTTGCATTAAGACTATGATGTGGGTGCTGGAGCGCTTGCCTGCAATGCGCAAGGACGCGGGTTCAAACCCCAGCACCTTGTACACAACTAAGTGTCAGAGAAACAAAGACCAGATGAAAAAATAAATAAAACTGATTCTCGCTCTTTCTCCCTGTCTCTCTTTTTTAAGACTATGATGTCACTGAGCAACAGGAAGTTTTGAGCTTACGTGACCACTGTTGTATGTGCAGTCCTTTATTGACTGAACTGTGGTTCTGTGGTGTGTGACTGTAGTTCCTGTTTTTTGCAAATGAGGACCATGAACTAGAAAGGATACATACTAGCAACTTACGTGGCAGAGCCAGATTCAAATCCATGTCTGATTTCCACAACCAGGATTGTTTTCTATAGTCAAAAAGCTGTAGCAATCTCGGTATAAACAGCCCACAGTCCTCTCCTAGTCTTCCCCCGAAAAGCTTCTGGTGCAGCAGTTGAAAACCTGTGTATGTGAAGGGCTCTGTGTCCCCCACTGCCTCCTATAAAACTAATTGATTTCCACTTGACCTGTGGGTCTCTGTACCTCATGCTGGACACCTGACCCTCCTGAGTGCACTTGGGTAAACAAAGTTTAATGTATTTTACCTTTTTTTGCCTTCTATAGATGGATCTGTCTGTAGAAACCCTCTTTAGCTTCATGCAGGAACGCCAGAAAAGATACGCCAAATATGCTGAGCAGATCCAGAAAGTCAACGAAATGTCTGCCATCCTCCGCCGCATACAGATGGGCATTGACCAAACCGTGCCGCTAATGGAAAGACTCAACAGCATGCTGCCTGAGAGCGAGCGGCTGGAGCCCTTCAGCATGAAGCCTGAGTGAGAGCTCAGCGGCAGTGCTGCTGCTCCAGCCTCCTGCCAGGCTGCTCTGGGGAGGCAGAGATGCCAGTAACCCAGAGGATGTTTGAGCCCAAGTCCTGTGATATGATCTGGGCCTGAAGCTGCTGCGAGGGGTCCTCACTGCAGTGGACACAAAGCAATCTGGCTGGCATGGAGTGTCTTTGTCCTCCTCTTCTCGATGCATATGCAAAATGTACGGAACTAATTCTTGGTGATAAGTAAATTGGAACATTTGAATTACTAGGGACTATTTTTAAAATGCTGCATGGAGAGTTACTCTCTTTTTTTAATTGACAGCATATATGCTCTAGTGTAGCTAACCAGAGTGAAAACATGGAGGAAAGGAAGAAATATTTAAGCTGCGTGTCAATGCCCTCGTGAACTTTTACTCCGGTTCTCTGGGTTATGGATTGTAAACATAAAAAAAATTAATCTACATCTGTGTGTTCTGTTTCCATCCCACTTTTACCACGTAAGTCTTGATCCGGGACTCCCTCTTCCCGTCCTGATGTAACACTGCCTTTCTTGTTGTCTGCCAGGTTATGGTGTCCCTTATATGTCAACATTGGAAGATGAAGACTCATCTCTCATTGATACCTGGTTTCCTTGATGCAGATGTAGTTTAGGTTTCTTTATAGTACAACAACACTGGCAGGACTCGTTTTTGTAACAAGGTTTAAACCAGCATTTGTAAGTAAATTTGTGGGACATGAAGATTTCGACAGCGATCTAGAGCCTTACTCATTCAGGAGACATTTATTGAGCCTATCCAGTGTGTGCCAGGGATACAAATGTGGCTATATCACCTCTGTCCTTTTGTTTCTGAAGAAAAAGACAAAATGCTGTTGAATTTCTATGGGAATTTAGGAAATGAACCAACTGAGTAACAGCCAAAGTGCTTAGTGGAAGAAAGAACTGAAGCAGCAAAAGAAAAGGTAGAAAACAGCCCTATGCAGGTTCATAGAGATCAAGATCCAGGGTTAAGAAAGTTGCTGGGGCCAAGTCATTACCCAGGCCTCTGCCTTGTTCCTTTTATACTTCCAGACCCCAGCTGGTGTTTTTTCAATGTTGAAAACAGCCTGCAGAATATTTGTAAGATTAAAATTGATCCTGTTTATTTAGTGTATCTCAGCTAAACTTTGTGATTCTGATCTTGGATTTTAATCAGATACTTTTGTTAAGGTTTTTAGAACCCAGAATAAAATGTAGAACATAAAATGGCAAAAGAAGCATGAACAAACTACACGGGAAAAAGTTTTGAGACACGAAAAAATTAAATTGCTTGTGGTGGTTTCTAATGACCAAAAAAAAAAAATTAAAAATCAAAATTATTCATTTCCTCTTAGCTGGAAAGTTCACTGGAAACAGAGCCAAGGGAAAAGGCCTAAAGCAGCATCTGCCATTTTCAAGGGCAACCGTGGATCCCATTCCCCTTGCTGAGAGCTGATGCCTTTCTTTCCCAAGAGGAAGGTGGGTAGAGGTGGTCTGAGGGAGTGGGGAGGTAGTCCTTTAAACTGTGTGGGACTACACTGGTGAACGACTGTCTTTTTATTTCCTTCCGTTGATCAGAATTCTACTGGGGTCGTAAGCTATTTCTACAACAGTTCATTAGAAGGTACAAATTAACAAAGATGTTGGCAAGTTGGAAATCCATAAGATAGATAAGGTGGTCCTAGGAAATGGGGTGAAGGAAGAGGGCAGTATTTATGCAATAATGCATCTTTCCCTCCAGTGACTCGCAACATCCTTTATGTTAACATCTGAGATGGCTAGACAAGGTCCCATTTACCCTCAGGATTATTTTTCTTTCTGCCGGTTTGAAAATTTTTTTACAAGCTGAACAAATAATACAATGACTATTTATACTTCACCTGGACAGACAGGAGGTAGTATTTTTATGGCATCACCATCATGGTCTTTTCTTTTTAGTTCTTAAGAGTATTTAGAACCCAGCTGTCACCACAGGGACATGTTTATAGCCTTCTAAAAACCAAGGGCTGATTGTCTATAGAGCTATAAGAATAAGTTCTCAGGTGCTGTTATCCTTGCTGCACTTAATGTGCTGATAAAAGCACAAAATATGCGGTAAACTAAGCATGTGATGGGGGGACTTCCTATTTCAGGAATGAACGACTTGAACATGACAGAAAGGGAGACCAAATAAAAGAAGTTAAACAAAACATGATATTAAGATTTGGATCCTAAGTGAAGAGGGAACATGCTACTTACTGAATAGGAGCAAAGAGCAAGAGCCAAATTCAACATTTTTGGAAGAATTCCTATTAATTTACCAGGAATGGTATGTGTGACTTTGCAGTGTCAACCTGGCTGAGGTGAACTGTTTGCTGGAAATCCCTTCTGTGTTACTTGCTGATGAGGGTTGGCCACAAGAAAAATTCACTAAGTGGAAGTACAGCCAGTCACACTTGTCCACTGAAAGTCAGTGTAGGTCAGGTCCTATTCCATCTCATGCATATTTTTTGGGCTCTGCTGCCCCCAGCCCCTCCCGTTCCCATAGAACTCTGCCTTTGGTCTTTCCAAATCATGGGCCAGGTATCTAGCATCTCCTTGGGTCATCTGCAGCAGTGAGGATAAAGACTTAGATGAAGAGAGGCCAACGTGGGTTCTGGTGAGAGACAGGTGTAAGCCTTAGCTTACTGTTCGGAAATCTCAGTTGTCCACACTTTTCCCCCACTAGGTACCTACCTTCCTTCCCAAGACAGCCAACCAAGACTGTCTTCTCAGCGCCTGTAGTTGCTTAAAGAGAAATCCTTTGAGCAAGCTCACGTTCTACATCACTCTCAGTGGTTTTTCTCTAACAATCCTGACTGGTAACTTGATATTACCAGTCATTCCCCCCTTTAAAATTTTAGTTTTTCCCAATGAATTCTGGGAATTTGATTTTTATTTCAAGAGCCAGCTGGGCTGAGCCTTTCTTGGTTAGTACTCAGTCACCTAACTGACCACTACAGGATGCTTCAGGGTCACAACTCAGCCTGGTTGGAAGTTCCTAACCTTGGTCTTTGGTAAGCCATCTCATTTACTTGAGCATGTGTTATGGTTTAGATTTTAAATATCCCCTAAGGCTGACATGCTCCAGGCTTGCTTGCCTTCTAATGGCAGTATTGGAAGTTGGTGGGATTGGCTTAGAAGAAGTTAGGTCATTGGGGGCATGTTCTTGAAGGGATATTGGGACCTGGGCCTTCCTCACACTTTTTCCTGCCAACTGCCATGAAGTGAACAAGTTTTCTTCACCACATGCCCCAAAAAGCAGGGCCAAGTGACCAGACAGAAATCTCTCCTCAAAAGACTACAAAATGGGAGAAAATCTTGGCCTGCTACCTCTCTGATAGGGGACTAATATACAAAGAACTCAGAAAATTCCCTAGTAAAACATCAAATAACCCAATCAACAAGTGGGCAAAAGAACTAAATAAACTTCTTAATAGTAGAAACACAAAAGGTCAATGAATATATGAAAAAGTGTTTATCTCTAGCAATCAGGGAAATGCAAATCAAAACTACATTAAGATTTCATCTAACTCCGGTAAGAATGGCAAAGATCAAGAATGCAAACAATAAATACTGGAGAGGTTGTAGGGAGAAAGGAACACTAGTACATTGGAGGGACTGCAGACTAGTACCACCACTCTGGAAAGCAGTACAGAAATTCCTCAAAAAATGGGATGGAACCACCATATGATCCAGCAATCCCACTCCTTTTGGGAAAATGCCAAATTGGCATACTACAGCAACATTGCCACACCAATGTTTATGGCGGCACAATGTACAATAGCTGAATTATGCAATCAACCCCAGTGCCCAGTAGATTAAGAAATTGTGGTATGTACATACAACGGAGTTCATACAGTGCAGTTCTACTCAGCTATTAAAAATTATGGCATTTGATGGTAAATGGATGGAAATGGAGAATATCATGCTAAGAGAAATTATCCAACCTCAAAGTCAAATATTTCCTCTCAATGTAGAAGCTAGAGTGCAATAAAGGAAAGGGGGGAGAAAGGATAAGATTACATAAAGAACCAAATACAAATTAATGAGCTAAAGGTAATCTAGTAGAGGAAAGAAAGGGAGAGGGGAGGAAGGATGGACAGGAAAAGAGGGGGAAAGTATATTTTGTACCTCTAAAATACTAAATAGTTCCCAAGCAATTAATAAAAACTGGAAAAGTAAAAATAATAAAGGGAAATCAATAGAAGAAGGGGACCAGGAGATGAGGTGGGGGGAAGTGCAGGGAAGGGATTCTGGCCAAATTACATTGTGTGCACATATGAATATGTAACAACAAATCCCTACAATTATGTATAACTGCAATGTACCAATAAAAATGTGGGAGAATGCATGGGTTATTTCTTTAAAAAAAAAGGATGTATATTAGTAATACAAGTATGTATACTACTCATACAATGAAAAGCTACAAAAATATCCATATAAAAACTTTTTAAAAATCCTCAAATTATGTCAGGTGTTTTGTCACAGCAATGAAAAATTTTCACCTCCCTACAAGTCTGAAGTACTAAAAACAAAATACTTAGCAACAATGAAGAGAATTCTTGTTGTGAGCCTAAATCTTCATGATCTCTTTGAATTTGCTCTAATTTTGCCACATTTTTCTTCATACCAGAAATCTACACCATCTTTATTTCCCCCATAGTTTAGGTTTTTAATTTTAGTTGTCAAACTAGACCTCCAAATTCAGAGTGCCCAAGGCAGAACTCCTTCCTTTTAATTATAAATTGGGTATCCACTGTTTTAGATAAGAGCCTATTTTGCTTTCCTATCTATTCATCTGTATTTATGACCACTATCAAACAGGCCTCTATACTGCGTGCTGTTTTATTAGGAGAGTTAGGTTGGTAGAAGCTGATCTTCACCCTTTGTATCATGTGCATAAAAATTTATATGTAAATTATACAGTTCAGGGTGGAGAGGTGGTAGAGTGCTTGCCTGGCATGCATGAGGACCTGGATTTGATCCTTAGCACCACATACACAACTATGTGGAGGAAAAAAAACAGATGAAAAGCAATTAACTCTCAAAGTAGATTTCATGAGAGCCTTTATAGTTAAATTTAATGTCTATTTCCCTCAGTTTTACCATTCACAGCACCTATATATGCACAGAGTTGTAAAATACATATAGTCTCCTTCTCAGAAGATAGAACTCCTCAGAATGTGAAATACACTGTGAGCCTGTTCAGTGTTCTCTGCAGAAAGAGTTGGTAAAATGAGTTTCAAGCTCTCCACATCCTGGAATATAGGAGTGCACTCTCTCACAGTGAGTTTTTTTGGCCACCTTGCTTTGGTTTGAGTTTTCCTTCCTTTGTTCTTCAGACTTAAGAAGCTGGCGATACTGTGATACTACCCTACATTACAGGTACCATACACACACATTAGTATGAACTAATGGCCTGGGGAACTGACGTGTAGCTATTGTGCTGATCTGTAGAACTTACTAGCTTTGGCTTGGCTTTTCCTTTAAGTCCCAGGGAACCAAGAATCTTCAGAAATAAGAGCTATGGGCAGGCAAACATGTTAAACTTACAGTGTAATTGAAAAATTTTCCTTCCTGATTATATACCTTGGCTAAACCAACATATACTCAGTAGGAAATTGCTCCAAATGTTGACACTAAAGTCTGAAGGATAGAGGGGGAAAGTGAGAAATTTCCTTCTTGTAGATGTCCCCTCTTATTTGTAACAGGCAATCTTGTTTTTCTTTCCCTACCTGATCTTCATTCCTTTGTCAGAAATTATACAGAGTCCCAGAGAAGGTATCATTGCTCACTAATAGTAACACTAAATTTCTTGTGTTTAACATACCAGGCATGACTGTGTCTGCCATTTAACAATGGCATGGCTACACAACAGGAAGGTAACCAATAATTATATTATTCACATGCTCCAAGCCAAAAAATAAAATTTGACAACTAAATTATCACTAGCACCACAGGTAGTCTGCTGGCATCTGCATGCCCATGACTATTTTGGACTTTTCCAGGGCTATCAGTGAGTGCCAGTATAAGACTTAATGAAAGGTTCTAGTGACCCAAATTTTTCTCCCAACAGTCAAGGCTCATTCTTTGAGGCGTGATTTATGCTAAAAGCATTTGTGAACCAATTACTTTTAATTCAAGCTTTCAAATTACCTTAAGCGTAGACCATAGCTGAAAAAAACCCCTTCAAGTTGCCCTTTTTGCCTATTCACACTGCTTCTACAAGGTTACACTTTATATTTCCTGTGGAACAGCATTTTTTAACTGATTCTAGTATATTTTAGCTAGAACCAAAAGAATGAATATAAACACAAAAACTGCAACAACATGACCAGCGTGAAAACCTTCCAAGATAGTGGTGTAATTCTCCAGTTGATTGCACAATACTGATACCAAGTATAATTATCTTGTATAAGGATATCTGGGTCTCACTAAATAGAACTTATTTTCCTCTTCCATTTTTACATGCAGAGAAATAATATTCAAAGAAAAGAATCTAGACAAACTTTACTAAACTTAACAGATTACTGCTTAATGTCAGAAAAACAAAAAGTTTTTACCAACTAGTTGCACCCTGCTCTTCACCATAATCTCTTTGGACACTCAGTACTCATTCCAATTTGGCTGAATTTTTCTTCACATCTCAAAAACCTACACCTTCCCTGTTTCCCCTGCTTTAAGTTTTTGTCTGATTTTAGGTGTTGGATGCCTTCCAGCAGCTTGCTCAGGTTAGTCTCTGAAAACCTATCTCTGTCGACCTTTAAGTATACAGCTGGTGTGACCTTCAGGCCTTCCCAAGATCTCAACCCTCTCACTTGAAATCTCTTACACTTGTTCTTTGCTACTTTCCCCCTCTGGAGGCAGTTTACTTCACATTACCTTAGTCTTCTATTCCACTCACCTCTGCTTTTCTGAAGAGTCCTGGCAAAACAGTTCTAGTAGGAGCTCACCCAGGCCACTCCTTCTTGCTTTTAAATTTTCTCTAAACCAGCTTCATTCAACTCAGAACCCTTTTTCAGTCACTTCAGTGAAGTCAACCTGTAAGTTAATATCAACCTGTGATTCTCTTTAGTCATTCCATCTGCTTGCATTGAAGGTAAACCGTTCATTCCTGCAATGCATAATTTTTACTACACTAATGAGACTAAGCCTCTAGTCTCATACATTCAGTGTCGTAAGCTGAGAGGTAGATCATCGGAGTGCACATGGCAAGGATGGAAAACAGATCTTTAATAACTATCCTTCCTCAGTTTTTCCTATAAGAATTATAAGATCATTACATATTCTGTTACAGTGTAACTGGTCTTTTTCTTCCTATTCTGTACTTGTATGTTCTATAATCAATCAGAAAACTCTTACCAAGTGCCTTAGGTTTCTACAGTGTAGTGTGTGCCTTTGGTATACACATTAAAGAAGATGGCAAGCACTGAAGTGTTAGCCACAGTGATCCAGTGTTCCCACGTGAATGGCAGAGAACATGATATACCTGACACCACCACCACTTTGAGCTAAATCCTTACTTATGCAAGAATAGCAGGACAGAACCCACCACTCACCTTTGGCAACTTGTCTGATGCTATTCCCACCCAGTTTATAGCTGCAAAGAGAGGTCCTTTCTCATATTTATGTATAAACAGGTACCAGTTTTGATTTTATTTCATCGTATTAACATACATGACACATCAAAAAGAGAAATGCACAATTTAACCATTCAACAGCTCGCCTTACTCCAAAAACACACTATATTCATATTAAACATTTATACAGTCTTTCCACTTAATTTTACAAATGTCCTAAATCATTTTCCAGCATTTATCACACAAGCCTATTTATTTTAACTCTTTAAAATCACCATTCTGTATCATCCTAGTAGACTCCAGGGAATCCCCTGTGATTCCATGCTGAAAAGAACCAGCCCCCACACCACCCCTAGACCCCGAGCAGCTCCAAAACTTCCCTCAGAGGCTGCCCCTTTGGCATGGTAGTCTTGATTCCAAGAACTGATTACTGGACATTACTGATCAAGGACTAACAGTTGTAGTGTAGGACTACATCACAGTTACAGGAAGGAAGAGTGGACCATGGCCAAGAGAAACCCTAAATGACAAGGCAAAATTATGCCCGAAGATCTTACTAAAGCCAAGTCCCCTACCAACCCTCCTGAAACACAATTAAAACTGGAGTTCTTGCTTTCATTTTTAAAAAATGTTTGACAGATGTGACCAGATTCTGGAAGTGGTGAACTGTTAGAACATTTGGTGTGTATAGATATACAACACATCCAAAGTTACTGTGAAACCTTCAGAATGTTTGATTACATAAAAGATTTAAATGTATACATAAAAACTAACTCAGATCATTTCACAGAAATCTCTCAGTACAGTAATAACATGCTCCCTGTGCAGTCTGTTTTATACCCACATCATAGCACATAACCAGTTATGCTGTGAAGCTCATAATCCCCACGATCAAGCCAGTCAGTTCTGAATCATGTTATTCTATGCTGGTTTTAGCAGTCACCATAGGAAACATTAAGTCACATCCTAATCAAAGGACTATCCATGTCTCAAACATAGAAAAACCTGAGATATAAGTCAGCAACTAGCTATACTTACAGTAAAGAAAGAACAATGATAACACCTGTCCCACTCCCCGCCCCCAAAAGCTGCTGACATGAATTAAGGCTTCAAAAGAGGACTGTACTGTAGTTGATAAAATATAAGCCAAGAAACTTAAAGGCAGATAGATATGTACTATCATTTGTGTACTTGTTCTAATTACCTCCTATTTTCAGCTGCCAGGATTGATTCCATACAGTGATTGTAGGTCAAGGACTGAGAAACCGCCTTGGTCTTGTTCTACCTTTTAGTAAAAACATGCCAGGCACTAGCTTGGTTGGCTATGTTCTCCACTCTATTCACAACTGAACGAAATTCAACAACCTTCTCCCCACCTTCCTAAACTGTTTTACTCTGAATATTCCTTACTTCCTAAACCCTCTCTCAGCCCTATTAGTACATTTGAAAGTAAGAGGAACCTATAGAAATACCCCATCCCATGCCAAAGGGAGAAACGCTACTGATGAAATAAGTTTCCTGCTTCTCAGCATTTACCTTTCTTAGTATTTCTGTAGTTTTCCTTTCTAGGTAGTTTCCTATAAAATTCTGCCTGTTGTTACATTTTTGCAGACTGGATCCATACAATGAAACAGAAATGGAAAATGTCTACTTTGGCTGAGAACTTGAAGGTGCTTGATGCTCTGCTACCAATCCAGATAATTCACATTTGACTTTAAACCAAGTTAATCTTCAATTAAAGGATTAACAATCCCATTTTAAACAAATTTTTGATTTATAAAGAGGGAGGTAGACTTGTTTAGCCTCCCAACCTATGCTTAAATCATGCTGCCAGATTCCTGTCTAATCTGAATCCTATACGGTTTCCCTTCTCTTTCTTAACAAAGCTGAGGAGGAAAACATGAACAGCTCCAACTGGAATTGTGCATAGACAATTTTAATTGGTCTGAAAAGTGTGACCAGCTATCTGCCTATTCACAATGCCTAGAAAACGGGCTCCCAGACACGGTAGTGGTGAAAGCCCCGACTGTCCTGTCTGAGGTACTGGGTTCTAAAGTAGATCTGGGCAAGGCCCCTAATGGTCCGTCCAGCAGAATGAAGCTTGTCACTCGGCTGTCAGGTGAGCTTGGATTTGTGAATCACTTTTGGAAAGGATCATTTTTCTTGGATTTACCATTAGGTTCTGTCCCTAAGAGGGTCTACCCACCCGACCCACCAGCTGGCTCAGTCTCAGCACTAAGGTGCACTGTGGAAGGGACTGAACAAAGACAAGTATTTGAGATCTCTTTGTAGCACATGAAAATGGTAGGGGATTTTGTCCTCTGACACCAAATAAAGTTGCTTCTGTAGGAGCAAGAAGATGTGCAATTTGTTGGGATAAAAGTTGGTTTCTCTGGTTAGCGGGGGATTCTAGCATCTGCCCTTCCATTTTCATTGAGAGAAATATTAACTGATCTGTCACGCAGATGCTAAGAGAACAGCTGTGTTGATCCACCTTTTGCTTTTACACCATAGCTCCATTTTCCAAAATATATATGTGTGTACATATATTTTTCAGATTTACAGGGAATATTTTTTGTGGAAAAAAATTGTCAATAGAAGTCCTAAGTGTCTCTTCTCAGGAGACCTCAATGATTTCCATGCTGCCTGAAAAGCTAGACTGACTGCCCACTTTCCCAAGCTCCTCCCGTGACCTGTTCTCTGACATGATGCTCTCTCCAAATTCCATTTGGCAGCTTCTACGTTTAAACTGCTTTTCAAAGGGGCTCTCTTCATGCCAGCTCCGCCGTGAGTCGGCTCTATCACTTGGCTTCTGCCGCCTGCGCACAGAATAAACTTGGTCGCTGCAAGTGGGCAGCTGGCTACAGCTGTAGGCAGAGTAACTGGCACTGCCTCCATAGATGGCTGAAGCAGAGTAAAAGTGAGAGGACTCTGTGGCAAAATACCAACTATTGGTCAAGGAGGGGGTAGAGGTCTGGGGAGCCAAGATATCGGAGTGCCAGCCCTTGAGGCCCAGCCCAGCAGTAGCAGACTTGGTGAGGTGTTGCTGGCTGGTGGAAAGGCCGAAGAGGAAGTTGGTGTGGTAATTGTCCTCCATACTGCCGCTTCGATGCAGTGGAGATAAGAAGGACCTTTGGGTGCCACTGTTGCTGGTTCTTACTGAGTGCAGTCGCTTGCTCTGACTCTCTGAAGGCCTGGTCGTCTGGGACTTCTTAGGGATGTGGGCTTCCTCCTTATCTGGGCTGGTTTCTGGAGTCTGCTCTGACACTTCCTGAACTGGGGAAAACTGGCATAGCTTGTTGGTCCCTTCCAGGGTAGTGGAAGATTTGTAGTATTCCAAAGCATCTTCTGATGAGGAGAAACCGTGTAAGGATGCTGCCATGCTAGCTGAATATGAAACTGATTTGATATCCAGAGAGAAGGAACGCTTGAGCTTACTGCTGTCTTCCAGCTTGTCAGAGGACAGGTGGAGCCCACTGAGCGCCTGTACCAGCGGGCTGTCCTCTAACAGTGCTGGCTGCATGCTGGGCGCACTGGCAGGATGCACAGGCCTCTGCCCTGCTGCCTCTGAGGTAGCAGAGTCAGCGCAGGGTGGACTGAGGGATGTCTCGTTTTTCTGTCCACCCTCTGAGGCTGCAGGGACAGGTTCACTTGTCTTTTCCAGGTGCAGCAGCTTGAGTTTGCTCTTTGGCCCTGATGCTCCAGTCTGGTTCTTAATCTTCTTTTCATAGTCCAGAAGTTGGCCCAGAAAATTGAAGTTTGGAGATATAGTGGGTCTTTTTTCTTTCACAAATCTATGAAGAGAGGAAAAAGCAAAAATTGAATTTTATACAATTTATCTTAAATGAGAGGGGTTTATTAGACCTTCCTAAATGCTTTGGAAGGTGATTGGTTTACAAGTTCAGGGAAATGCCTCAGAATATAAAGGACCTCCATGCTGAAGGAGGGAGGGTACCAGGTCTAAAAGCTCTAGTTTAAGCCTCATTATTTTCAAGGACTCAAGGCTTTCAACGCAATTGATAAGAGGATTCTTTGAAAACCACCAAAGACCTCCCGCCACATTTGCACTAGCGCAACCAAAAGAAGTAAAGTATAATAGTCACTTGCCAGCTTCAATTTTCCATTATACCCCCTCAAAGTCCCCATAGTCACTTCTTAAGACATTTCACATATTAATGAAAGAGAGACAATATTAGAGGGTCAACATACCTTTCTTTGTACTCTGCATGACAGACTAGCCAGCTACAAAGTGGGCGTGGGTGTCAAGCACTATGCTGACATGCCCAATTAATTATTCAACCTTCAAACCTACCCTGTCAGTGGGGACCATTATCCCCATCATCTGGGGATAAAGTCCTTAAGTTGACTTTAAGTTGACGTGCCTAAAATCACAGTTACTAAATGATGATGTTGTAAGTCAAAGCCAGATCTATCTGATGTCCAGGTCCATCTTTGTAACATGTTAAGAAAGACTCATCAAAGGGTCAAAATGAATAATAAGTAGCTTTTATATTTAATTGAGCAAACAAAGGCTTAAATACATTAGAAAAATTCTTCAGTGGCCCCTGAACCTCATGAATATCTGTCAGATGCTGCTGAGGTAAAACTACACTGGAAGTCTGCATATGAATAAGGAACAAGAAAAAAAATTCCACGAAATCAAGTAATCTAAAGCAAATTAACAAAGCCAGATACAACCAGTTCAACTATGGTTTAAGTATTGACATAGGATCCTCCTATTTAATAAGGCTTCCTAGCATGATGTAAATAAGGGTGAGGTTGCCTTTCTTTCTGGTTTCTCCATGGAGCAGGATGATGTCAGGGAGCAAAGCCTGAGAGGGAGCTGGCACAGGTAAACAAGGCTCCTCTCCACCAGTCTCGTGCCTCAAAAGACAAGCTGTGTGGCTTTACAATTTGAGGGAAAAGTCCAACTGTTAAAACAGGCCTGTGCTATGTGTTTGCATTCTTTATATTCTTTATCACATGAAAACTAACTACCTCTACCCAACAAGGCATGCAGGGAACACTGATTCATAAATCACCAAGAAAACTCCAGCCCTCAGCAGTACTGCGCTTGCCTGCCTTCTCTTTTGAGAAAATGGGAGAGAGAGCAACCTGGTCAAAATCTGGGCAACATAAATGTACGGAATTTACTCAGTGAAGGAGCCTGATGGTTATTTGGTTTTATACTTGCATATGTTAAGTCTTTTCCTCACAGCAATACAAAGTTTGAAGCACAGCAGATTCTACTGGAAATATTTTTCCTTCATGAATAAATTAGAACAAATAATACTTCTCCAACAAAGGAAAGAAATAAGCTCACTTAGCAGTATAGATGTTTCTCTCTGCCTGGCTGTTTTCCTTAAAAGGTAGCTGAGGATTAACCTGACACGTCAGAGCAGAAGGAATGCTAAATAATAAAACTGCATTCTTTTCCAATCTTTGCAAGACCACCTAAAAATCCACAGTAACCTGTAAACACGATGCCTAACTGCAATTTGCTTCAATCTGGTCCTACACTTTTGTCCCTTTGTGCTTCGGGACAAATGAACAGGACATGTTCCTGGCCTCACCTGTAAGCTTCATCTAAAGACATGTCCATCCTCTTCATGGTGTAGGCAATGGCGATGGTGGCGGAGCGAGAGATCCCAGCTAAACAGTGCACTAGGACACATCCGTTGGAAGCTTTTGCTTTCTCTGTGTAAGTCAAATTCAAGAAAGGTAACAATTTTGTTCAGCAAAATGGAAATTTTGTTTCCATTTACTTTTCTCAAGATTTTCACCTGAAAACCTCATAGCACATCTCTTTTATTCACATTATATTTACCCTTTCAATATTCTTTGCAGGACAGGGTATGGAAGATAATTTTCTCACCACTGTTAAAAAATGGACAGTTTAAGTCCAGAAGTGTTAATAAGCAACATGTTACTTAGGTTATCTGACTCTTACTTCAGTACCTTCTTCCATATATTTTTTACATTATCATTTCAATAAATTTTCCTGAGTATAATTCCTGCATTTCTTGCTTAGTGTAGAAAATTCAGAAATGCAGAAAAATATATAAAGAAGGAAATAAGAACCACCCCAAATTTCACACCTGAGATATAGCTAATATTTTTGATTATTTGTGTTATCTGACACATTTTCTTCCAATTACATGATTTTTAAAAAATCTGTTTGCATTTCAAATATATATGACATGCATTACTACTTAGAAAGGAGGGGAGTGAGGGAGAGACTTGATCATAATCAAAGATCCAGACCAAATTCTTTTTCTTTTTTGCAGTGCTGGAAATTAAACCCAGAGCCTCAAGGATTCAAAACTAGCACTTGGCCACTGATTTACATTCCCAGCCAAATTATTTTTAAAATGCTGAAATTTTCCAGGCATGGTGTTACACACTTGTGATCCCACCTACTTGAGAAGTAAGGGGGTTCCAAGTTAAGTCCAGCCCGGGCAACTTAGATCCTGTCACAAAGTAAAAACTTTAAAAAAGGACTTTCGATATAGCTCAGTGCTAGAGTACTTGCCTAACATGCAATTCAACCCCTATACCACAAAAATAAAACAAAACTAAACTAAATTTATAAGAGTTCTCTATTTTTCTTTAGGAAACTTTTCTGTGTGGCATAAAATGCTCAACTTTATTTACTGAATTTAAGGAGAAAACCACATACAGCCAAGGATCACATTAATGAGAACCAAGAAAACTTTCATCAGTTGACCCCCAGGTCACACTGCATCATTTCATTCCCCATAAGATGGCAGGACTCCTGGACACTTTGTTAGTGCTGCCATCTCTCACGGTCGCAGGGCTTAGAAGACTGACATGTGGAAGTAGATGAGGTTCTCCACATGGATGGAACCAACTGAGTTCCAGTTACCTGTGTGCTTTTCCATAAAGCTGCTGCTAGGGAGTTACATTCTTCCCTTTCATTTTTATTTTAGTTGATAACTACCAAAAGTTTACCAAAGCTTATGTTAAAATTATTACAATTAACAGATATGTAAGAAATCAGTTCTGGCAGCTAAATAACAAAAGTCTATTCCAATCTCAGTGCCTTTGTTAGAAATATTTCACATTTCTTGTATATATGATTTATTCATCCATAATCTACAAAACAACCTGGGATGAATAAGCAGCAAGCAGCTTCCCTTTTAGAGAGGGAAACCAGACACAGTAAAACAATAACAAATGAATACAATACAACCCTGAAACAAAGAGCCAAGTGCTGTACAAGATAACACACACCCATGAACACAGGCAGTCTCTTGCTTCTGCAGCGCTGTTTGCTCTGCTGCGCGGTGTCTACCTTATACTACTCTACATTCCCCCTTTGTGCTTCGGCTGCTAGAAGCTAAATTTTTCATTTAATTTCAATAAGAAACAGTAATTCAAACTTTTTCATACTTATTTCACCTCTCCTAGTCTAATATTAGTTGGTTCTTGCCCGTTTATTCCATTTTTATGTGTATATGAATATATGCATCTTTGTTCCTAAGCTCTTATCATAATCTGTCCCAAATCCTTATTAGAAGTAGGCTTAAGTGTTTTATATCAATCCGTCTCTCATATCTGAAAAACTAGACCATGAGGACCTAGAAGGGTACTGCTTCTAAAATATTAGATATATAATATATATGCAATTAATACTGGCAGACTTATTTTTAAAAGTAATTTTCATTTAAAATTTGAAAAAGGACCAGGTGTGGTGGTGCATGCCTGTAATTCCAGTGACTAGGGAGCCTGAGGCAGGAGGATTGCAAGTTTCAGACCAGCCACAGCAACTTAGCAAGGCCCTAAGCAGCTTAGGGAGACCGTGTCTCAAAAAGGACTGGGGATAAAGTGCTCCTAGGTTCAATGCTCAGTACAAAAAAAAAAGAAAGAGGCTGGAAGTAAATAAAACAATGACAGTAACATGTGTGCTACATGTTGAGGGTATAGGTTTTCTTTTTTTCAAAGTCTCCTAATGTATTTTTAAAAATCAAATTAAAAGCTTGAGCGGTGGCTCAGCGGTTACAGCACTTGCATGGAATGCGCAAGGATGCAGGTTCAAACCCCAGCACCATGTACACAAAAACGTGTTGGAACAACAACAAAAACATATGAAAAACTAAAATTGATTCCCTCTTTGTCTTTCACTGTCCCTCTCTCCTTAAAAAATAAATAAATAAACAGAAATAATAGAAATGCTTATACTGGAGTGGGGTTTATTAGCATATAGGTTTTGGCAGACACAAGCACTTAACTGAGGCTTAAAGGAAAGGAAGAAATACCCACAGCCCTGGCAGAAAGAAGGGAAGCGTGCACAGGAAAGCCCTGTGAGGGGCTCAACAAAGTCCTAAGAAAACAGCCTGCCTTGGCTAGCATTCACAAGCCACGCGGGAAATACGCAGGGTGGGGTCACAGGTGGGGAGCAGATGTGGGAGGGTCTCATGGGAACTTTAGGCTAAAGGACACAATTTTTATGTAAGAAATTAAGGAGCAAGGTTGGGGATTTAACTCAGTGGCAGAGCATTTGCTTAGCACGTGCAAGGCCCCAAGTTCGGTCCTCAGCCCTGAAAAAAAAAAAAGAAATTAAGGAGCCTCTGCAGGTTCCTGAATAGGGAACAGCAAGAAGGCAGTGATAGTGAGACTGGAAATAGAAACAGCTCATTAGCCATACAGAAATTCAGAAATAAGGGCTGGAGAGGTGGGTCAGTGGTAGAGTGTTTGCTGGCATGCATGAGAACCCAGGTTTAAATCCCAGCACCACATTCACAACTACGTGGAGGGAAAACAAAAACCAGATGAAAAAATAAAAAATTCTCTCTCTCTCTAAAAAAACAAATTCAGGAATAAAATCTAAGCTAAAAAGCAGGGGAGAGGGTCACAACTAAAGGTAAGAACCTAGTGAATATGAGGAATTACAAAGCTAAAAAGACAGGTGTGTTAATAATGAAATAAGACTGCAAAATACAGCTCTAGAGGGAGGAATATGAAAGGAAGAACTTCTCATTACAATTTTTTAAATATCCGCAGGGTGAAGCGGCTCATGACTATGGTCTCAATTACTCAGGTGGCTGAGGTTACAGGAACTATTATTGCTCAAGCCCACAAGTTCAACACCAGCATTCGCAATGTAACAAGATCCCATCTCAAACAAACAAAAGCCAACCAAACTGAAAATACTTACTTAGAGCCAAGTACTTTGCAAGGTGTTCAATACACACATATCACCTACTTTAATTCTTAAAACGTTACCATGAGGTAGTTTCCAGTTCGGAAAACCGGCATGCAAGTGTGATCCCCATACTGGGGACTGAACTCAGGGGTACTCTACCGCTGAGCTACATCCCCTGCCCTTTTTGTTTTGAGACAGGGTCTCGCTAAGTTGCCAAGAATGGCTCAGCTCTGCAATCCTCAGGCACACAAGTTTTAACTAACTTACCCAAAACCACTTAACTACTAACCAGGGGAAGTCTGACTCAAATACTGACAGTCTGGCTCTAAAAGAACATGATCTTAATCACCTCCTTACTTTGCCTTGGTGCAAAGTCAGGAGTTTGGAGTGAGTGAGGTGGGGCAGCAGCCAAGGAGACAGGAGGGAGCAAGGGCGTTACAAGCAGCCAACTACACTAGAGGGCACACCTCCTGAGAACCCCACAACAAAACAGGCAAACTGCTACTGCTGACCTACACCGCTAAAAATAAAGCTCCATGAAAGCCAGGTCCTTCCACCAACCCAAAGACTTACTGAAATTTAATTAAATAACAACAACAAAAATCCTACGAGCTTCTAGTTATTATGTCTAGGTACAAGGGTACATCTTCAAATTATATCACCTACCATGACTAACCACGGCATAAACCACCATGAGGGAGACAAAAGACAATTACAGTGAATATGAAAAAATGGTATTTTTTTTCCTTCAATTATCTGAGTGGGATAGGGCAATGGCTCTTATTAAATAGGCCAAGCAAATGAGTATGTTTTTCAATGTGTATATTTAACCAATGGGAACATGGTAAAGTTCCTTTTGCATAAATAAAAAGTGGCATGATGACCCCAACATCTCTCATGAAAGAAAATAAACTGGGAGTTACTCATATTCTCTTTTCTATGAATTTCTCCTAAACTTAAGCACTGATATGACTTAACAGAGTCAGGTTCTCTTCTGGATAGATCCTAAAATAATACTTTTAGCTGAAGTAAAAGCCAGTGTCTCTGGATCAATGTGACATGCAATGGGAACATTAATCATAATTATTATTTTTATAAAGAGGCAAAACCAGCATCAAGGCAACACTAAGTACCCCAGTTTCCCAAAATGTTTTATTACAGGACTTGAAAAAGTTGTGTGTATGTGTGTAAGATTTAATTCCAAAAGCTTAACTAATTTTCAAACTCTTGAAACACATTACCACAGATCCTATGAGGCTTAACCTTGACACTGTTAAAAGTTAGCTAACAGGTCAGAAGGCCAGTCCCTTAGGCCCAGCACAGCACATGTGTCACCTTGACTGCTAAATGAGTAAGCAAAATCATGTTTTTTTTCTGACTTTTGAAATCTCTGAAATAGGCTCCTTTCCTCTAAAGATAAAAAGAGGAGAGAGAGGCTGTCCCTATAGATGAGACTATTATCCAAAGGACTGTACTACTACTTAAGCTACTTACCAATGAAATCCACTGATTTGTCCAACCATGGCAAAATTTTCTCACAGAAGCTATCATTGACAGGTACTCGCAGAAAATGAGACTCAGGGATGAAGTCAGGCTTTGGACAGGTATTGCTGGCATTTAACACATAACCAATCCCATTCTGCTGCATCAGCTCCTGCAGAAGGAAAAAGCAATTAAAATGACTAATAATATAATAACATGATCATTTGGAAAGATTAATATTATGACAGAAATTACCAGCTTCCTTAAAATAATCATTCCCATCAGCGAAATCCAAAAACCCAGCAAAAAGACATCTGGAGTCTTAAGTTGAAAGACTGAAAAAGAATTTTTTTAAGGGAAAAAAAAAAAAGGTCTGTTTAAAATAGTATGCCTGGGGGCTAGAGTGGTGGCTCAACAGTTACGGCACTTGCCTGGCAAGCCCAAATATGCGAGTTTAAATCCCAGCACCATGTACAGAGCGACGTGTCAGAGCAACAAAAACCACATGAAAAACTAGATAAAAATTGATTCTCTCTTTCTTACTGCCCTTCTCTCTCTTTAAAAAAAAATAAAAAATAGTATGCCTGAAAATTACAACTAATATAGCCAACACTCTCATCTCCATCGCTGGACAGAAGTAGAAGAATACAAAATAAAATGACCATTTATACAACTTTAGAACATGTGCACACACAAGAACATCTTCTTCCCACACTGCATATGCTGATCTTTCTCAAGGATACGGTCCTAGGCTTTCTTCTCCCTCTCTTTTTGAAGACTGTGTCTCTTTCTACAGCTTTAATTATCCGCTCTGCACGCTGCTGGCTGTGTGCATGGCGTGTGAGTTTATCTCCTCTTGAATTTTCAACTCCTTACTGAATATCAGGATGTTCCACAGGCCCTTCAAATACAAAATGTGGGAAACTAAACACATCTTTCTTTCTTCTCTGCCCCAGTGTCTTGTTTCTTCTTTATAATCCCAGAATTGGTTTATGGCAATAACATCCAACTGAGCTAGAAAATAAGATCACCTGGCTCCTTTCTTTTTTTCCTTTTTGGTATTGCCTCTTCCATTTCTCCTCTCCTCTTTATTGTCACTCACTGATCAGTGATCAGTATTCATGAAAATAACTAAAAAAGCTACCAGAGAACTGGAAGTGTGCAGTGTTTTTCTCTCCAAACTGTACTTGTACAGAATTAGATTTAAGTTCACGATCCCTCTCTGTCCCAAGCACATTTTATTTTTTGGGGTACCAGTGATTGAACCCAGGGCCACTTAACCACTGAGTCACATCCCCAGTCATCCATTCATTCATTTAATATACTTTTAAAAAAATTTTTTTTCATCTGATTTTGTTTTTCCTCTACTTAGCTGCATAGTGGTGCTGAGGATCAAACCTGGGTCCTCATGCATGCCAGGCAAGTGCTCTATAACTGAGCCACCTCTCCAGCCCCGGTGGTTAAGGTGCTTGCCTGGCATGTGTGAGTACACAGGTTTAAACCCCAGCACTCATGTACACAGCTAAGTGTCAGAACAACAAAGAAAAAAATTACTTCAATGGCAAACATAACTATTAATAGAAAGTTTAGCTTAAACGATCTATTTAAGGGGCTGGAGTGGTAGCTCAGTAGTTGCAGCTCTTGCCTTGGCATGCACAAGGACCTCAGTTCAAACCCCAGCACCACATACACAACGAAGTCTTAGATCAACGACGGCCTAATGAAAACTAAGGCGGGGGCTGGAGCGATGGCTCCATGGTTATGGTGTTTGCCCAGCATGCGCAAGTACACAGGTTCAAACCCCAGCACCCACGTACACAACTGTCAGAGCAACAAAAGCCATGTGAAAAACTCAATAAAATTGATTCTCTTTCCCTCTCACTGTCCCTCTCTCTCTAAAAAAAAAAAGAAAAAGAAGAAAGAAAACTAAGTGGAACTGATTCTCTTTCTCTCATTGTCCCTCCCTCTTTATATATAAATAAATTAATTAAAGATTTATTTATGATATCTATTATCCAGCTGCTACCTGGAATTATTTTTGGAATTAATGAGTTCAAATTTTTTAAATGAAAAAGCAAGAAAAATACATGGCCATGTAAAATTAAAATATAATTTGGCGGGGCTGGAGCTTGCCTGGAATGCGCAAGTACACGGGTTCAAACCCCAGCACCCACATACACAATTGAGTGTCAGAGCAATGAAAACTATGTGAAAAACTCAAAGTTGATTCTGTGTCTCTCTCTCACTGTCCTTCTCTCTCTCTTTTTTTTTTAAAGATAGAATCAATTTTATTTAGCTTTTCACGTGGTCTTCATTGCTCTGACACTCAGTTGTGTACGTGGTGCTGGGGTTCGAACTCTGGTCCTTGCACATGCCAGGCAAGTGCCATAACCGCTGAGCCAGCCCTCCAGACCCATCCTTCTCTCTTTAAAAAAAAAAAAAAAAAAAAAAAAAAGCCACATACATACTTGAAACATTTTTATTTAAGCAAATGTCCTTTAATTCACTATTTTTTTAAGAGAGAGGGACAATGAGAAAGACAGAAACAATTTTTATTCAGTTTTTCATGTGGCTTTCGTTGCTGAGACTTTGCTGTGTACATGATGCTGGGGCCTGAACCCACGCACTTGTACATGCTAGGCAAGTGCTGTAATCACTTAGCCACTGCTCCAGCCCCTGATTCACTAATTTCTGATGCAAGACTTTTGACTCTTCTAGGTTAGCCTGCCACAGTTCTTAAGTAAATCACACCTAGTTTCTATTTTTTTTTTTTAAAGAGAGAGGGAGAGTGAGAGAATCCATTTTATTTAGTTTTCATGTGGACTTCGTTGCTCTGAAACTTCGTTGTATGTGTGGTGCTGGGGTTCAAACTCATGCACTCATGCAAGCCAGGCAAGTGCAGCAACTACTGAGCCACTGCTCCAGGTCCCCACTTACAGCTTCTTAAAGAAGAGCAAGAAGCTGTGACTCAACATCAATGTAGATACTGTTTACAACATCCAGATTACAACTCCCCCCCAAATATTTTAGTTGTCCTATTTCCAAATAATTCGACAGAAAAGAAGTAATTTGTCTTTTCAAAACATTTATCTCGATCATATAAAAATAACTCTCGTCCCTCCTTCATATTTCATTAATGTATGTAATATTTTAATTAATGTACATAATGCTGGCCCAAGCGGGTCTGCCAGCCAACAACTGATGTCTGGAAAGTGAACAATTGCAATGGGGGAGGCAGGCGTGCCGCAAGGAAAGTCTGCCGAGGACCAGGAAGAGATGCCATTGCATCAGTCAGTCAGTAAGCTTCTAAAGTTTCATACAGCTGTTCTATTAACTTGCTGTCTTGCTTTTTCTGATGGATGTATATGGCTGACAGGGCATCTTAATGTTTTTTGAATGTTGTAAGAGACTGAGCTACCATTATGAAAAGTTAGTGTTTTATGCAATGATTGTTTTATTCATACATGGATGTCAGTGCCTTCTTAATAAATTATACACTATAATTTATTCAGTTTTAAAATGTTTCAGTATGTTGCATAATACATATACAACTATTTACTTTGTCCCATATTAAACACTATAATTTTTAAATTTTCAGAGTACTCAGGTTATGCTGTTTGATATTTAGTTCAACTTTGCACTAAGCCTACTCATATACTACTTCCACTGATTAGATACATCCTTCTCTGGCATTCAAATATCCTCTGACACCTTTGCCTTTTCTTTGAATTCCCTGGCTTAGCTGCTCAGTCCTGTGAGATCTGGCCTAGCTCTGTCATTACCAATAACCACAAACCTGCCATAATCTTATTTCATGTGGACTACTCTTGGACCACTCCCCTCCCAGCTCACTCTCTCTTATACCACTACTCGTGGAATCCTTCAGCTCTCCAGGGTCAGGGTCAATCTGATGATCCTATCCACCTTTTTGTCTCCCTCCATCCCCATTATGTCTGTCTCCCTTCCCTGCACAAATGAAACTCAATCCCCCCGTTGCTTTCACCCTCAATTCCTCTGCCCCCTTATCACTTCTTCATACTCACTTGGTAAGATTACAACACTAGTTAAGCCCAATTCTATACCTATTCTGCATTTGCAGCTGTGCAGTTGAACATGGCCAAGGAAAACACTCACCAGTGCTACCTGATCTTTCAACTCATGCTCCTAACAACCACTGCATTTCCCTAGCCCACTCACTTTCGTTCTCTCTTATGTGCCATTCTATTCTTCATTTCCCTTTTCTTCAAACCCTATGTCTCTGCTCATCCTCACTCAGCCAATGGATGATATTACTTCCTACTATGCTAGAAAATGCAAAACCATCAGAAGCAAATTCTGGTAGACTGCCATCACCACATTCACCCTTCTACATATACCTACAAACTCTACCCTTCCAACTATTATGGATGAATTCGTTCATGTTTCTATAGCCAATCCCTCCACTTGCTTAATAAATTCCACCCGCTCTTGCTCAATGACATGGCTCTAGCTATTCTCCATCTCTCTCTTAATATCAAAGTCCCCTGTTGGATCATTCCCTGTACTAACAATCAAACAAACCATTATTTCTCCTTCTTAAACATATCTTCTCCCACTTTTCATCTCCTCCTCCAGCTATTACTGCATGTCTTTGTCACTCTTTTTAGCAAAACTTCTTGAAAAAGCTGCTTTTATTTTCCTATCTCCCAACTCCTTTTCTGTTAATCCATTCCATTCATGCTTTTTGCTCCCACCATTCTCCCAAAACTGCTCAGAGATCACCAGTACTCTCCATGTTGCTCAACCCAGTGAGCACTTCTTAGTCGTCATCTTCCTTGACCTATAGTACCAATTGCCATACTTGATTACTTCTTCCTGGAAAACACTTTGTTCACTTGCTTCCTGGACTACTCTTGATTTCCTTCCTTCTTTTTGGTTTTACTCCAAGCTATTTTATTTATTCTGCTCTATCACGTTCATTCACTCTCTCTCTCTCTCTCCCTCTTTTTTTTTTTTTTTTCCATTTGGCCTTTGCTTCTCCGACACATTTAGTTGTGTATGTGGTGCTAGGGTTTGAACCTGGATCCTCGCACATGGCAGGCAAGCACTCTAACCACTGAGACACTGCTCCAGTCCCTCACTATCTCTCTGAATCATTGATATTTGCCATCCTCTTGCCTTAGCCTCCCAAGTAGCTGGGATTACAGGTATGTATGTATTACCACACATTCTTGATAATCTTATCTACTCTTTTTTTTTTTTTTTGGTATCAGGGATTGAACCCAGTTCTGCTTAACCACTGAATCACATCCCCAGTTCAATTTTTAATTTTTTTAATTTTGAGACAGGGCCTTGTTAAGTTGCTATGGTTGGCTTTGAATTTGTGACCCTCCTGCCTCAGCCCCTCAAGCTGCTGGGATTACAGGCAAGTACCACCACTCCTGACTCTTATCAACTCTAAATACTTAACCACATTAAATACTGTCTTCACTCCCACATTTATACCTCCTTCTTCAGGGACCTCATCCTGAATTCATATATCCATTTGCCTACTCAACTACTCCACCTGAAAGTATACAGGCACCAAGCATCTCAAACTTGGCATGTTCCAAACGGAAATCCTCCTGCTCTCTTCACAGCTTCCCTATTAACTGCATCTCCCAGTCTCCTTGACACCTGACTCTTTCACACAACCCCCATCTAATCCATTAGAAAATTCTAGTGTTCTACCTTCAAAACAGCGCTAGAATCCAGGCACTTCTCACTATTTCTATCAACTTGATACCAACCCTCTACCATGTAGGCTTCTACCTGGCCTCCTTGTTTCCATCCTTTAGGGACTACAACTTATTTTCAACACAGGAGCTAACGTGATTTTTTTTTCTTTTTTTTTTTCAGGGCTGAGGATCGAATTCGGGGCCTTGCACATGCTAGGCAAGCACTCCGCCACTGAACTAAATCCCCAACCCCCTAGAGTGATTTAATAAGATATGTCAGATCATGTAACCTCTGCTCAAAACCTTCCAGTGACCCCCCTGTTTTAGAGTAAAATCCAACATCTTTGTAAAGACATTGTAATGGCTTA
>PVKS010012065.1:0-54874 GCA_004027875.1 Aplodontia rufa | reverse complement strand
AGGGGATTATTGACCCTTCCCCTTCCTCTGCCTCTGCTTCACAGCCACCGAGAGGTGAAAGGCCTCCTGCACCATGTGGTCCCACCGCGATGTACTGAGACACCGAAGGCCCCAAGCAACAGGGCCAAGAGAGCACGGATTTAAACCCATGAAACCGGGAGCCAAGCAAAGCTTCCCTCCTGATAAGTTGGTTGTCTCAGGTAATTGTCACAGTAAGGGAAAACTGACGAACTCACAGCTACTGGGGAGTCTGAGGCAGGAGGACCACTTGAGCCTAGAAGTTCAAGGCCAGCCTGGGCAATACAGCAAGGCCCCAAGAGTACTGTTCCCTTAGATAGAAGTAGTTTATTCATTCACCAGTTGAAGGACAATTGAGTTTTTTCCGCAGTTTAGGCAATTATGAAAAAATCTCTATAAACATTCATATAGCTGGACTCAGTGGCACATGCCTATATTCCCAACTAGGGAGGCTGAGGCAGGAGGATCTCATGTCTGAGGCCAGCCTCAGCAACTTAGAAAGACCCTGTCTCAAAATAAAAATCAAGCAGAGTTGGGGATGTAGTTCAGATATAGAGCACCCATGGTTCAATTCTCAATACTGAAAAAAAAAACAGTAAAGTAAGGATTTTTTACAGGGTTTTCTGTAATCCTGTTTTCAATCCTGTTGGGGAAGCATCTAGGGGTGAGATGACTGGATCATATAATAAGTGTATGTTTAGCCAGGTGCAGTGGCACAGGCCTGTAATCCCAACAACTCAGGAGGCTGAGGTGGGAGGATCACAAGTTCAAAGCCAGCCTCAGCAACTTAGCAAGGCCCTAAGCAACTTAGCATGACCCTGTGTCTAAATAAAATACAAAAAGGCCTGCAGATAGGGCCCAGAGGTTACGCACCTCTGGGTTCAATCCCTAGTACCAAAAATAAATAAATAAGTGTATGTCTGCCTACAAAAAATGGGTTGTGGTTGGGCATGGTGGCACATATCTATAATCTGAACTACTCAGAAACCTGAGGCAGGAAGATCACAGACTTGAGGCCCAGGAAATATAGCAAAATCCACTTTTCAAAAAACAGAAACAGGGCTGGAGCCATGACTTAGCAGTTGGAGCACTTGCCTGGCATGCACAAGGACCGGGGTTCAAACCCCAGCACCACGTACACAACTTTTGTTGGAAAAATAAAGACCAGATGAAAAAATAATTAAAATTGTCCCTCTTGGGACTGGAGCAGTGGCTGGATGGTTATGGCACTTGCCCGGCATGCGTGAGTACACAGGTTCAAACCCCAGCACCACGTATACAATGAAGTCTCAGAGCAACGAAAGCCATGTGAAAAACTCAATAAAAATTAATTCTCTCTGCCTCTTTGGCTCACTGTCCTTCTCTCTTTAAAAAAAAAAATTGACCCTCTTTCTCTCTCACTCTCTCTCTTTAAAAAAAAAATACAGAAACAAAATCAGATTACATGAGTTTCCTGTGGCAGCTGTAACAAATAACCACAAACTGGGTGGCTTATGACAACTCAAAATCATGTTCTCACCATTCTGAAGGCCAGGAGTCTAGAATCAAGGATTCAGGAGGGCTGAGCTGCTCCCCAGTGCTCTAGGGGAAGACTGTCCCTTGCCCCTTCCAGCGTCTGGTGGCTGTTGGTGTTCCTGGGCTCTCCGGTCTCTACCTCCATCCTCCATCTCTACATGGCCTTCCCTTCTATAGGTCGTTTCTGTCTCTTACACAAACACTTGTCATTGGGTTTAGGGTCCCCCAGGATAATTTACAATAATGCCATCCTTATTTTATTATTATTATTATTAATTTTTTTTTGGTACTGAGGATTGAACTCAGTGGTGCTTAACCACAAAGCCACACCCCCAGCCCTTTTTATTTGTTATTTTGAGACAGGGTCTCACTAAACTTCTAAGGGCCCTGGTAAGGGCCAGCTGAGGCTGGCTTTGAACTTGTGATCTTTCAGCCTCCTGAGTCACTGGAATTACAGACGTGCACCATGGCACCTGGTTGGATAATACCGTCTTGAAATACATAATTTAATTATGTCCACAAAGACCCATTTCTCTCTCTCTCTCTCTCTCTCTCTCTCTTTTTGTTGTTGTTGTTACTAGGCATTGAACCCAGAGATATTTTACCCCTGAGACACATCCTTAGTCTTATTTCTTTATTCAGGGACAGGTTCTTGCTAAGTTATTTAAGGCCTCACCAAGCTGCTGATCCTCCTGCCTCAGTCTCCCGAGCCACTGGGATTACACGTGTTCACCATTGCACCCGGCCCGTTTTTCAAATAAGTCAATTCACAGATTGCAGGTGGACATACCTTCGGGGGCCACTGTTCTACCTACTACACTGACAAACTGCTCTCGGAAGTGGCTGCCGTTTCATGCCCACCCAAGAGTCTCTGTTTTAATGATCCAGAGTTGGGTTAGGGGCAACAGGGGAAAATGGATCAGGGGGGCTGGAGCGGTGGCTCCGTGGTTACCGTGCTTGCCTGGAAAGCCGAGGACTAAGGTTCAGGCCCCAGCACCATGTGCACAGCTGGGTGTCGAGCAAGGAAGACCCAGAGGAAAAACTAAGTGCAATTGATCTTCTCTCTCTATCTCTGTCTCTCTCTCTGTCTCTCTCTCTCTCTCCCTCTCTCTGTGAAAGAAAGGAAGGAAGGAAGAAAATGGGTCAGGGTGGGCAGTGTGACATTTACTTGGGTGACCCAACTTTAAGACATAGCCCCACGCTACTCAAAGTACGGTCTCAGATCTGCAGCATCCACATCTACTGAGCATGGCAGAAATGCAGAGCTCGGGGCCATCCAGCCCCGCTGCACAGCATCCTGAAGCTCAGCAGGACGCTCAGGGGATCCTGGTCACCCCTAGGGCTGAGCCGGTGAACCTGAGCTTCTCCGGGAGAAGCGCTCCACTCGGGCGCGCGGCGAGCGGGTGGCGCCCCCAGCGGTGCGGTGCGGCACTTCTCCTTTTCAGCTGGGTCTCCAAGTGTTCGCAACCAGCTGAAAATCAAAACGGGCAGTGCGCTTTTTTTTTAGAGCTACTCAATTTATATGTTTCTCTCGCCTTTTTCCCTTGAAAAAAGCCTTTTTCCAGTTTTATTGATAAACACTGGATTTTACTGAATGGTGTCCAAAGGTAGGTCACTTGAACCTAGGAGTTTGAGACCAGCCTGGAAAACAGTGACACTGGGAGGGAGGGAGAAGGGAGGGAAGAAATGAGCGCACGAATGCAGGCAGGAAGACAGGCAGGGAGGCTGGCTTTCAAAGTCTTTTTGATTGCATTTAGCCAATTCAGATAATCCAGGATAATTTCCCCATTATAAAGTCGACTGATTGGGGCTGAGCAGGGGCTCAGCAGTTATGGCCTGCTGTGTGCAAGGACGTAGGTTTGAACCCCAGCACCACGTGCACAACTAAGTGTGGGAGCAATCGGAGCAACGAAAGCCACATGAAAATCTAAATAAAATTGATCCTCTCTCTCTCTCTCACTGTCTCTCTCTAAAAAAAATAAAATAAAATAAAGTCAACTGATTAATAACCTTATTATATCTTCTCTTTTTGCTAAGATTGGGTTATCTCATCATGTAGCTGTGTAAGTTTCTGTCCTTCCGCTGCTGGATGAAGCTAATAACTCAAGAGACATGGTGACTGAAAAAGAGAGAGAGACTTTTTTTGGATTTCATTTTGTTTTGGGTGCCAACGATTGAATTTAGGGACACAACCACTGAACCCCAGCCCCAGCCCTTTTTATTTTTAATTTTGAAACAGGTCCTAGCTTAGTTGCTTAAGGCCTAAGTTGCGGAGGCTGGCTTTGAACTTGTGATCCTCCTGCCTCAGCCTCCTAAGTTGCTGGGATTATAGGCATGCACCCCTGCGCCCGGCTCAGAGAGTTTTGTTGCTAACAAGCCAGAAAGTTGGAAGATGGAAGGTTTTCACCCAAATTCCATCTTGTCAGGAGTCAGAGGTGCAAGCTTACATGCGGAGTTCAATTTTAGCCACAGCCAGGGGGCACTGCAATGCGGTTGTTGCAGGAATCAATTCTCTTGACATATTTGACGTTGTCCATGGGTCACTGGCCTTTCCAGCATTCCTGATTCCTGTAAACAGAATCAGAAGCCAGATAGTCCCACAAGGGCCATCTGCAGACTTGAAAGCAGGCGGAAGCAGTAGCTGCTCAGTGCAAGAAGCTGGAGCCTCAGAAGAGGGACAGATGACGCAGCCACGGTCCCAGAAGGCGATGGAAGCACTCGCTCAAGAAAGATCAGTTCTGGGGCTGGAGCGGTGGCTCGGTGGTTACGGTGCTTGCCCGGCATGCACAAGTACGTGAGTTCGAACCCCAGCACCACATACACAATGAAGTCTCAGAGCAATGAGGGCCACGTGAAAAACTAAATAAAATTTATTCTCTCTCTCTCTCTCACTGTCCCTCTCTCTTAAAAAAGAAAAAAGAAAGAAAGATCAGTTCTCTTACTTTCAACCTGTTTAACCACCCCCCAAAGAAGACGACGTGAGCTCGGGGAGGGGGGAGGTGAACCAAATGAGAAAATCAAACCAGGACAAAAGCCATAGGAGACCAGCAGTTTTGCTTGGGTTTCTCCCAAAACGGACTATGAGATAATGATTTGGGAGTGGCAACTTATATGAGAGGGGATCCCAAGAAGCGTGAAGTAGGAAACAGGGTCAGAGAAGGAAGAAAAACCCAGTAAAGGGCATGGCCATCAGTGAGTGACAACTGGGACGAGTGTGGCTCCACTTGATGAAGGATGGCAGACCAGGAAGAATATGCCTCAGAATCTCCCCATTAAAGGATGGGGAGGCCAGGGTGTTGGTACAATGACTTCCATCTTCCTTTGGACAACAGCTACCTTAGGAGGCATGTGCTAGTCTGTTTCTGTTACTATAACAAAATACCTGAGGCTTGATACTTTATAAATCAAAAGGGTTTAAGCTGAGCATGGCGGTGCATGCCTGTGAGCCCAACTGCTCAGGAGGCTGAGGCAGGAGGATCACAAGTTCAAGGTCAACCTGTGCAACTTAGCAAGACTCTGTCTCAAAATGAAATAAAAGGGCTGGGGATGTCGTTTAGAGGTAAAGCATCCCTGGGTTTGATCTCCAGTACTGCTAAATAAATAAAGTTAATCAGTAGTCTGCAATGGGCAGCCTGGTGTGTTGAGCCTCCGGTGAGGGCTCCCTTGGCTGCATCACAACATGGCAGTGACATCAGGGTAGGAGCACATTTCAGAAGGAGGCATCACCTGGCAAGACAGGAAGCCAGAGAGCTTCAACAGCCAAATGTGCTTGGTTTATAACAACCTGCTCTCACAGTAACCAGTCAGAGCCCCTCAAAAACTACACTAATCCCTTCCGCCGACAGCACCCACAAGAACCCAACCACCTTCCACCAGACCCCACCTCTTTCTTTTTTTTTTTTTATACTGGGGACTGAACCCAGGAGTTCTTAACCCCTGCCCCACATCTCCCCCTTTTTTTGTTTTTACTTTGAGACAGGAGCTCACTAAGTTGATTAGGGCCCCTGCTAAATTGCTGAGGCTGACCTTGAACTTGCGATCCTCCTGCCTCAGCCTCCGGAGTCACTGCTCAGGCTCCGCCTCTTAAATGTCTCATTATTTCTCACCATCGCCAACCTGAGCACCAAGCTTCCAGCACGTGAACTTCTAGGACACACGGCCACACTCTTGCTAAACTGTAGCAGGATGTTAAACTGACTCATGCTTCCAGGTAAGGTCAGTGGTGCCAAAGAAAACCACAAGAGGGGACCCGGGTGCTGAGCTCAGAGGTTGAGCAGCAGGTGAACACAGGTGGGCCAAAGGCATCAAAGCGTCCACCGCAGAGGACAATCCTTGACGATTCTTTTTACCAAAAAAAAATAAATAAATAAACCTCTTCTCTAGGCAGAAGCAGGAACACTCTTTCTGCCTATAATATTTCTTTTTAAATTAATAGAAAGCAGTATCTCTACTTCACCTCTAAATCAATGCTCCAAAGGAAAAAATATATAAAACCTCCTGGTTTATGGAGCACTGAAATTGTCACCTTTTCTGAAGCCCAAAATTGTCAGCATACCCAGGAGACTCAAAGATCTCAATTGGGCTGGGGAGAAACTGTCCCCGGTGAAGTACAGCTAATAAACCGTGTAAAACAAGAGCACTAGATACCTTCAGAGAAATAAGGGGATATTGTCTCCTCGAAGCAAAACAGAGGAAGTTACGAAGCAGAACATTCCCGGAGGAAAATGCATGAGGAAGCAGAGCAATTGCAATAAAGAACTCAACAGGCTGCTCCATGGCAGGGCTGACGCAGCTAAGAAAGGACGGAGGGTGGAGGACGCCAGCCAGGAGGCGTCCGTACAGGTCAGAGAGGGCGGGGACGCAAACCAGGGGCAGACTGCTGGCCACCATGCACAAGGTCCAACCTCCAGGACTGAAGGAAGAGGAGGCAGGGGACAAGACAGAGAGATGGAAACTGGAAAGGAAAAATTATGATATGGTCACCCCTTGGGCTCCACGGGGAACTGGTTCCAGGACCACCATGAACACCAAAATCTGAGGATCCTCCAATCCCTTATATAAAGTGGTATCATGGTTACGTAAACCGGTACACAACTTCCCATATATTTTATTTATTGATTTTTTTTCTTTTTGGGAACTGGGGATTTAACTCCAGGGTGTTTTACCACTAAGCTACATCCCCAGCCCTTTTTATTTTTTATTTTGAGACAGGGTCTCATTAAGTTGGTTAGGACCTTGCTAAGTTGCTGAGGCTGGCCTTGAACTTGCCATCCTCCTGCCTCAGCCTCCTGAGTCACTGGAATTACAGCCATGTGCCACCACACCCAGCTCTGTCCTGTATACTTCAAATCATCTGTAGATTATATAAAATGCAGTATAGGTGCTATGTAAGTAGTTAAACTATTTATGACAAGAAACAAGGTCTAGGGGCTGAAGTGGTGGCTCAGTGGTTACGGCGCTTGCCTGGCATGCACAAGTACACGAGTTCAAATCCCAGCACCACGTACACAACGAAGTCTTGGAGCAATGGAAGGCACATGAAAAACCAAATAAAAATTGTTTCTCTCTCTCTCTCTCTCTCTCACTGTCCCTCTCTCTTTAAAAAAGAAAAGAAAAGAAAAAAGGTCTACACATGATCCTTGCGGACAGAATTTTAAAAATAGTTCCAATCCTCATGCGGTTGAATCCATAGATGCAGAAATTGTGAATTTGCAAGACCAACTATCCGTGCAAAGCAGAATGAATATATGTGAGCACCAAAAGACTTGCACAGAAGGCCCACAGTGGCCATCTCTGTCCTTCACAGTGATGTTTTGTAATAACCCAGAGTTGGAAGTTGCCCAAATATCCATTAACAATAGAAAGGGGGGCAGGAGCGGTGGCCCAGTGGTTATGGTGTTTGCCTGGCATGTGCGAGGACCCAGGTTCAAACCCCAGCACCGTATATACAACAGTGTCAGAGCAACAAAAAGCCACAAGAAAAACTAAATTAAAAAATTGATGATTCTCTCTCTTTCTCTCTCTCTCTCCCTCTCTCTTTAAAAAAAATAAATAAATAAAAAACAAACCAGTAGAATGGATAGCCAGACGTGGGGCTGCACACCCCTAATCCCAGAGGCTCAGGGAGCTGAGGCAGGTGGACGGCAAACTGGAGGCCAGCCTCAATAATTTGATGAAGACCTAAGCAACTTAGCAGGTCCCTGTCTCAAAAAAAGAAAGAAAAAACTGGGGAATGAGGAGGTAGCTCAGTGGCAGAGCACCCCTGAGTTCAATTCCCAGTACCACAAAAAAAGAAAGAAAGAAATTAGTGAATAAATTAGATTGTTAAAATTAGCTTTTGGGCTGGATCGGTGGCTCAGCGGTTTCGGCGCTTGCCTGGCAAGCACGAGGAGCCAGGTTCAAACCCCAGCACCATGTACGCAACTAAGTGTTGGAGCAACTAAGGCCATGTGAAAAACTCAATAAAGTTGTTTAAAAAAAATTGTTTCTCTCTCTCTCACACACACGCACACACGCACTCTCTCTCTCTCTCTCTAAAAAAAATTAGTTTTAATTTTCATCTATCCATGAAAATCTTTAATTACATATGTAGATTGCATTTTATTTCTGTTCTAGAATTTTCCTCCATAATTCAGAACAACTACTAAATGGTTGCCAATTTTTTCTGTTTCCTAAATTGCAAAGTTGCATTGAATTTTCTGTAAGGAATGATTTCTGTGTGTTTTAGTGGAATGAAGTTTAATTTTGTTCCTCGGTGGAGAAGTTATTGGACTCCAACTAGGATCACTCAAGCCTCTCCAGGGAGAAGCAGTTATCATCAAGTATGTCCCTCACGCCAGACACCAAAATAACAAAGAAAATAGCTCACTAGGAGATATACGAGTATACGGATATATGCGTGGGCCATTTCTCTCCAAAGAGGAATGATTTATTCTGAAAAGCAAGTGTTGAAGTTCCTACATTGAGTCATGTTATATTTTTTAAATGTCAAACTTGATCAAATGTTAGATAAGAAAAAAGTTGGATTTATCACCCAGCGCCAATTTTTCTTCAGAAACTGAAAAATAAAAGAAGAATATTTTTAATGTAAAATTATAGTTTCTGAGACAAGAATTCCTTCATCTTCCACCTGTGAGCCGTGCAGGCTTGGTGGAATTATTTCCCTTCCCTGAAACTCGGTTTCCTAATCCTGTGCGATAGGATTGGTGAGCAGAGTAGATGAGATTGCTGTGGCTTAGATATGGGGTGTCCCCCAAGAGCTCATGTGTGAGACAGCGAGAGATGGTTCAGAGGGGAAAGGATGGCATCACGATGGCTGTGGCCTTATCAGTGGGTTGATCCACTGATCTGGATTAACTGGGTGATCTCTACAGCCAGACAGCTGTGAGTAGAGGAAGTCAGTCACTAGGGGTGTGGCTTTGGGGTTCATATCTTGTCCTTGGTGAGCAGAGCTCTCTCTCTCTGCCTCCTGGCGCCTCGTCCTGAGCTCTGTCCCCCTGCACACCCTTCCCATGGTGCTCGGCCTCACCTCCAGCCCAGAGCTCTGGAGTCAGCCATGGACTGCAGCTCAGAAACTGAACCAGAATAAACTTTCCCTCCTCCAAAATTGTTCTTCTCATGTCTTTTGATCACACAAATTTGCCTAAAACAGAGCATAGAGATAAAATGGCCAGAATAGTGGTAGTGTGGGATAGATTGTTTTGTTTAATTATTGGAAACTGTGCGTGGAAGTGGATCGCAATCCTGACCTCAGCAAATCAGTAGCAATGAAAAGAAAAGAGCTTGAGTTGGGCAAGGTGGCACCTCTAACCCCAGCTACCCCAGAGGCTGAGGCAAATTTGAGATCAGCCTGGGCAACTTAACAAGACCCGCTCTCAAAATAAAAAGATCTGTGGATGTAGCTCAGTGGTAGAGTGCTTCTGGGTCCAATCCCCTGTGCCACAAAAATAAAAGATACGTAGGTCATTGTGCTTCTCCTTCAACACTGTTTCTTATTCTCTGAGAAATGAGGCAAAGAAACCTTCGGATAACTTATTTAAAAAAAAAAACTAGGAATCTCCTCAAAAAATTAGGGCTAGATCCACAGTTGGACCCAGCTATCCCTCTTATGGGTGTTTTCCCAGAGGAGTTAGAATCAGCACATTCCAGCAACACAGCAAAATCCATGTTCATAGCAGCTCAATTTACAATAGGTAAATTATGGAACCAACCCAGATGCCCCTCACTGGATGAATGGATCCAAAAGCTCTGGTATATACGTAAAATGGAGTCTACTCAGCTATTAGAAACGGCATCTATTGGGCTGGAGTGGTGGCTCAGCGGATATGGTGCTTGCCCAGCATGCACGAGTACGTGAGTTCAAATCCCAGCACCATGTATACAATGAAGTCTTGGAGCAACAAAAGCCACATGAAAAACTAAATAAAATTGTATTTAAAAAAAAGAAACTGCATCTATTGAAGGTAAATGGATGGCATTGGAAGAAATCATCGTGAGCGAAATTAGCCAACCCCCAAAACTCAAGGGTAATGTTTTCCCTCATTTATAGAGGCTAGAGTGAAACCCAGGTTTGGGTGAAAGGTAATCAAACTCATGTATTAGACCCAGCAAAGATGTAGCAACACATAATCTAGGTGAACCATAGATATATACGGGGAGGAGGGGGAAGAGCAGAAAAGGAGGGAGGAACAGGAGGGATGGGGGGGGAATCAACAAGGTAGCTTGCTCTTTATTCCACCAGAAGCCAAATAATATTTATGCAATCATTTATTTCTGGAAAATTCACAATCTTATATATATATATAAAAGGACAATTATATCTGTTGTAGAGGCAAAATATAGAAGAATCAAGAGACTGGGGTTTGGGCAATATAGGGATAACTCTGGTTTAGGATCAAATACATATGGTATTGTTGCTTTGTACACATTTATGATTATACAGCAATTCAATCCCTTAGAAAGAAAGAAAGAAAGAAAGAAAGAAAGAAAGAAAGAAAGAAAGAAAGAAAGAAAGGATTGATCCCACCCCAGCACTCTGTGACCTGAAAGGAAGGAACACTGGGAAAGCCACCTTCAGCAAGGAGCGTGCTTTGGAAAAGATTCGCTGAACACAGTGCAGGGCAGCGGGGGATCAGTGACTCAGAGACTTGGGTGTAGCAAGTGGAAAAGAGAAATTTGTTCAGACCCAGCCAGTAGCCAGGGACCATTTGCCCCTCAATCAATACAGCAGTGGGGGAAACACTGATCCTTCGGTCACACAGAGACCAACTGTGCCTAGAAAAGCCCTATTGGGCTGACAGCAGGTTCTCTCCACAGCTCTGCTGCAGAAGAGGGGGCAGACTCCCTCTCCCACCTGAAAGGACCTCAGACTGTAGCGATTTCAGATGAACAGACAGGGAAACAGCCGGGAGTCCAAGGCAGATCTCCCCACAATCCCTCCAGGATCCTACACTCTGCTGTGAAGGGACAGAGTGCAAACAGGAGCTCTGCTCTCTGCTTAAACTTGGACGACTCCATGGCGTCTTTGCTTGGGAGGAGAGAACACTGTTCCCCCTTGCAGCCCTAAGTGGCTCAGGCTACAGCCATTTTGAGCACACAGGCAAGGCAGGGGGAACTTGCCATCAAACCCTCCTTACCTACGACCCCAGGGCAAATTCAACCAGAAAGGAGAGGAGAGCCCGGAGCCAGCAGCCAGCGTAGCCTGCAGGACAGTTAAGCCAGAGATAATTGGATCAGGGAGTGAAAGCGTTGCCTCCCCTGCCTCTCCCAAGTAGCAAGCTGCCAGACTCTGGGGCAACATTCCAAGAAAATTAGTTGGATTTTCCTGGTCATCAGCAGGGCTGCATCAAGTCCACACATCAAAGTTTGAATTTTTTTTTTTAAGAGAGAAACAACTTTATTTAGTTTTTCACATGGCCTTAGTTGCTCCGACACTTAGTTGTGTACGTGGTGCTGGGTTTGAACCAGGGTCCTCATGCTTGCCAGGCAAGCGCCGAAACCGCTGAGCCACCGCTCCAGCGCCAGTTTGAATTTTTTTACCGTATCTTTGTTTGTAGTAAGTGTTGCTGTAGACCTGTTTCTTCTTTCCTTTCTGCTGAACACTTGCTTTACTGTAAACATTAGTACTTGCCACACTCCCTGAGCCCAATACAAACAATAACAGATGCTGGAGGGGCTGTGGGGAGAAAGGATCACTGTCACACTGCGGGTGGGACCGCAAGCTTGTACAGCCACTCTGGAAAGCAGTGTGGAGACTCCTCAAAAAACTAGGGCTGGAACCACCTTACGACCCAGCTATCCCACTCCTGGGTGTTTTCCCAAAAGAGCTAGGATCGGCACACTACAGAGACACAGCTACAGCAACGTTCATAGCAGCTCAATTTACAATAGCTAAACTATGGAACCAACCCAGATGCCCCTCGCTGGATGAATGGATTCAAAAACTGTGGTACAGGGGCTAGAGTGGTGGCTCAGCAGTCTCAGTGCTTGCCTGGCATGCACAAGGATGAGAGATCGAACCCTAGCACCACATACACAGCGAAGTGTCAAGGAAACAAAGGCCAAATGAAAAAATAAAATAAAATTGATTCTCTCTTTCTCTCTCATTATCCCTCTCGCTCTTAAAAAAAACCATTATATATATATTTTTGACTCTGCTATCAGAGAGAATGATATCATGGCATTTGCAGCCAAATGGATGGAAATGGAAAAAATCATGACTATCCCAAACTCAGAGACTTAAGGGCAAATGCTTTCTCTTACATGTGGAAGCTAGAGTAAAACCTACAACAGGATGAAAGTCAGCTAAGTTTAGGTAATAAACTCACTGATGTTGAAATTGAAATTTCACACAAGCTGGAGGAACCATAACCATGGAAGTGGGAGGAGAAGGGAGGGAGGCAGGGAGGGGATGGAGGAATAAGGGAGGTCATCAATACACCCGGGAACAGTTGACACCCATGAGAAGCCCAACTATACACAAGCTGGCAGAGAAACTCAAAAATGTCCAAAATTAATATGCATGTATATGCTCATGCCCGATTAGCATAGGGTATAGAGAGAGGGTGTTTCAGAGGAAATGTGAGATCGGGCAATGAATCGGCCCTAACTTACCATCTCACTACGTCAATACCCATCTGTGCATGAATACGTAACAATGATTCCCTCCGGTGTGTAAGACTATGTCACACAAATAAAACAATAAGAAAACTAGGAGTCTGACACTGTTACACTTCAAGCTCTGATACATTTTGTGTGTTCTTTTTTCAAAAGAGAGAGAGAAAGGAAAAGAACACTGGTTCTACTTTATAAATTCAATCCTACTCCTCGAGCAGGAAACACTCACTTTGTGATCTATCACTCAGCTGGCACCCACGTGTGGACCCCTGGGCTGACTCTCCCTCCAGATAGGCCCAGGAGAGGTGAAGCCAGCCTTCCCGGTGTTCTCCTGGCACCAAGAGAGTAAGTATCCAATCAGCAGGCAGAGACCTCAGACTGCACCAGGTTGTTTATTTGTTTTGTACCAGAGATTGAACCCAAGGGGTGTTTAAGCACTGAGCCACATCCCCGGACCTTTTCTTTTTCTATTTTCCTCTTTTTTTTTCTTTTTTTTTTGAAGTGGGGTCTCACCAAGTTTCTTAGAGCCTCGCTAAGTTGCTGAGGCTGGCTTTGAACCTGCGATTCTCCAGCCTCAGCCTCCTGAGCCACTGGGATTACGGGTGTGTGCTTCTGCTCCCAGCCTCCACCACTTTTATTTTTTTTAAAAGAGAGGGAGGAGACTGGAGCAGTGGCTCAGTGGTTACGGTGCTCACCTGGCATGCACAAGTACATGAGTTCAAACCCCAGCATCACATACACAATGATGTCTCGGAGCACCAAAAGCCACAAGAAAAACTGAATAAAATTGATTCTCTCTCTCTCTCTCACTGTCCCTCTCTCTTTTAAAAAAAAACTATAAAGAAAAGAGAGAGGGGTTGGGGATTTAGCTGAGTGGCAGAGCGCTTGCTTAGCATGTGCCAGGCCCCAAGTTCGGTCCTCAGCCCGAGGGAAAAAAAAAAAGAGAGAGAGAGAAAGAGAGGGAGGGGCTCTGTGGTCATGGCACTTGCCTGGCATGCACAAGGATGCAGGTTGGAACCGCAGCACCATGTACACAGCAATGTCTCAGAGCAAGGAAAGCCACATGAAAAACTAAATAAAACTGATTTTCTCTTTCTCTCTTTTACTGTCCCTCTCTCTCTTTAAAAAGAAAGAAAGAGAGGGAGGGGGTTGGAGTGGTGGCTCAGCAGTTATAGTGCTTGCCTGGCATGTGCAAGGACGAGAGTTCAAACCCCAGCACCACGTACACAATGAAGTGCCGGAGCAAGGAAAGCCACAGGAAAAGCTAAATAAAATTGATTTGTCTTTCTCTGTCTCTTACTGTCCCTCTCTCTTCAAAGAGAGAGAGAGAGAGGAAAAGAGTGAGCAAGAGAGAGAAAGAGAGAACCAATTTTATTTGTTTTTGCATCTGGCCTTCATTTCTCAGACATTTAGATGTGTACGTGGTGCTGGGGTTCGAACTCGGATCCTTGCATTTTAACCACTGAGCGCTACTCCAGCCCTTTCCACCACTTTTATTATGTGTGAGGAGGTTGTCCTGTTGCCAAGGCAACTGAGGGTAAAGAATGCCCAGTGGAGTTTTAACAGGAACATCAGGGTGTGGATCACAACTTCAAAACCAGGACATCAAATTACCACGACAGAAGGACAGGCTTGAACTCGAAGGTTATGTTCTCAGGGCCTGGCAGCAATTTCTAAACACTTCAAAGTCAGATTCCTTGGAGGCTGAGACAGGAGAATCACAAGTCCAAGGTCAGCCTCAGCAATTTAAAGAGGACCTAAGCAACTTAGTGAGACCCTGACTCAAAATAAAAAGCAAAAAGGGCTGGGGATGTGGCTCAGAGGTTAAGCGCCTGGGGTTTGCTGCCCAGGGCCAAATAATAGTAACAAGTAATGATTTAAAATTTGAAACTTTGCCTGGCACAGCGGCGCACACCTGTAATCCCAGCAACTCCAGAGGCTGAAGCAGAAGGATCACAAGTTCAAAGCCAGCCTCAGCAACTTAGCGAGACCCGTCTCAAAATAAAAAATAAAAAGGACCGGGGATGTGGCTCAGTGGTTAAGCACTCAGGTTCAATCCCTGGTACCAAAAAAGAAAAGAAAGGTAAAAGGGGCAAATTTTTTTTTCTAAGAGAGAGAGGGAGAGAGAGAGAAAGAGAGAATCAATTTTATTTTTGCATCCAGCCTTTATTTCTCCGATACTTAGTTGTATACGTGGTGCTGGGGTTCGAGCCCAGGTCCTCGTGTCTGCCAGGCAAGTGTGATGCCGCTGAGCCACCGCTCCAGCCCCCAAACTTTTATTTTTAGAATATTAATCCCACCCATGAGGACAGAGCCTTTATGGCCCTATCACCTCTCGAAGTCCCACCTCCTATCACCACCAAAATAGCAATCAAATTTCTACATGACTTTTTGGAGGAAAAAAAAAAGTTTCAAACCATAGCAACCCAGTGGAGACCTAAGCAGCAAGTGGGCCAGGTCATTCACAGAAAGTCTCATAGCTTTAGATAGCATCCTGTTGGGGGCCAGAGCAGTGGCTCAATGGTTACAGCGCTTGCCCAGCATGTGCGAGTACACAGGTTCAAACCCCAGCACCCACGTACACAACAACGAAGACCATGTGAAAAACTCAATAAAAATTTATTCTCTCAGTCTCTCCTCTCTCTCTCTCTCTCACTGTCCCTCTCTCTTTTTAAAAATAAAATAAAATGTCTTAAAAAAATAAAAATAATTTATAAAAAAAGATAGCATCCTCTTGGCAAGAGTTTGACTTTCCCAGTATCCTCTTAGCATTTATTTATTGGAATGAAGAAATTGAATGTCTAGGGCTGGAGCAGTGGCTCAGCAGTTACAGCGCTTGCCTGGCATGCGCGAGTACGCGAGTTCAAACCCCAGCACCACGTACACAACGAAGAGTACGAGGAATGAAAGTCACATGAAAAACTAAATAAAAATTGCTTCTCTCTTTTGGTTGCTCTCTCTCTCTCTCTCTCTCACTGCCCCATCTTTCAAAAAAAAAAAAAGAAATTGAATGTTTAGCAATTAACATGAATTTTTTCCTTCTATAAATTACTCAAGTGGCTCATAAATACTTATAAACAATTTCAACCATGCAGAAGCCAAGGGAGTAAAAAGAACGGTGCCCTGAGCTTCCTGTGTAGGACCTTTGTCCTCTAGGACAGGACAGGAACCTAGACGCAGAGCTGCTTGCTCTCAGGTCCCGGTGGAGGACACCATTGGTCCCAGTTCGTCTCCCCCTCCGTCTCTAGAACCGTGTGAGCTGTAGTTCTACATCTCCTCACTGTGGGCCACACTTCCTCCTCGGTGTGCGATACGTCAGTGGCTTCGGCGATCGAATGAGATAGAAGCAGCCGTGTTCGGATTCGGAGCTTGAGCCTTAGGGAGGCAGTGCTGACCCACTCGCCTTCTTAGAGCAAAGCCATCTTCACAGAGGGTATGCCTACGCTAGACCACCAGTCCCGGAAGACCACAACGAATACTAGGAGCAAAATCATGTTCAGTTGAATTCTACTGAGTCAGCCTAACCTGGCTGACTCCACAGATTCATGAGAAACACTTTATTGCTTTAATCTACACAGTTTGGGGGTCATTTATCACATAGAAAAGACCAACTGATAATAGGATTAATACTTCTTCCTCTAAATCAGTAGTCCCCTCATCCCCATCCACCAGGAATTTTTTAAAAATTGTATAACGGGCCAGGCATGGTGGTGCATGCCTGTAACCCCAGCAGCTTGGGAGGCTGAGGCAGGAGGATCACAAGTTCAAGATCACTCTTATCAACTTAGTGAGGCTCTAAGGAATTTAGTGAGAGCCTATCTCAAAATAAAACATAAAAAGGGCTGGGGATATGCCTCAGTGGTTAAGAGCCCCTGGGTTCAATCCCTGGTACAAAATAATAATAATAATAATTATGTATCAGGTGTGGACACTTGAGTCATGGCATGTCTTACTGGTCTGAGCCTGACCTCCCTCTTATTTAATTTATTCTCCTTTAGCCCCATTCCCTTCCCTCCCATAGGCAACCATTCTACTGTATTTGACATTCGCTACTCAGGATTATTAATGTTAGTTGCTCTAACAAACAAGTCCCCAAGTCTCAAAGACTTAAAAACAAGCATTCATTTATTACCTACATAAACCAGAGGCAACTCCTGCAGTATTTAGCTACGCCATCAGTGCATGGGAGAGAGAGGTGGAGGAAGTCTGCCAGCTTCTCCTTGTCCCCAGGGCTCACAACCACCACCACTCCTGTCATTGGGGGTTATGACAAATCACTGGAAAAGTTTGGGACGTAAAGCCACAACGATCATGAATAAGCAAATTGCGAGGCGGAGAGAAGGGCCCCACACTCCCCAGAAGGTGCTTTCATTTTTCTCCATTGTTAGCACCCACACTGTTGCTGATGTCTTGTGATAAAATACGCATTCCATGGCTGCTCCAGGATGATTTTGTTTTGTTTTGTTTAAAATAGAGAGAGGGACAGTGAGAGAGCGAGAGAGAATCAATTTTATTTAGTTTTTCATGTGGCTTTCGTTGCTCTGACAGTTTGTTGTGTACGTGGTGCTGGGGTTTGAGCCCATGTCCTCCCACATGCCAGGCAAGTACCATAACTACTGAGCCACTGCTCCAGTCCCCAGGCTTTTACTTTTGTTTGGACTCAGGGACATCCCATATGACTGTCCTGCAGCCTCTCTGGATGACTCTCCCCAACCACTTTAGCAGTCCCCAATCTGGCACATGAGGAGCCCCTCTGCTACCTGTGACTAAGAATTAGCAGGAAGGGACAGTGTACATGTATCCTGACACCTTATTGCTTAGCATAAGGAGCCTTCCCACATCCTTATCAGAGCAATCCAAGGACAGCTTCCCCTTATACTGCTGTACAAATGCTAATAAAACTTCTTTCTGGGATTATATTTCTTTCTGATGATTATATTTTACCTAATCATGATTTTTTGGGGGGAGAGGGCACTAGGAATTGAGCCCAGGGGAACTTTACCACTAAGCCACAGCCCCACTCTTAATTATTTATTTGTTTGTTTGTTTACTTATTTATTTTGAGACAGAATCTTGCTAAGTTGCTCAGAAGCATCTTGCTAAGTTGCTCAGAACCTCACTAAATTGCTGAAGCTGGCCTCAAACTTGCTATCCTCCTGCCTCAATCTCCTAAGCCACTGGAATTACAGGTGGGGGTCACCACACCCAGATATTCATGATTTCTACCTTGAGAAGAGTGGAGTAGAGTAGGCTGAGTTAGAGCTAGTAGCACTAAAGGCTGCCGGTACTGACAGCAGTCACCGTCTGCGGTTGGTAATGCTGACAGCAGCTAGCAGCAAGAGAGCAGCAGGGAGTGACTCGATGGCGATGGCGAGCAACTGGGAGCTGCTAGCCCCAGTGGCTGGAAGAACTCCAGAGAGCTGTCAGTAACTGCCGGCTGCAGCTGCAAGGAGAGCAACAAGGAGAGCTGCTAGCACTGTGGGTGTGAGAGCCACTGGCCCTCAAAGCTCAGAGCTGCTAACGCTAAGGGAGCTGCACTTTACCTGTTGACAATTCTATCCAAATTGAGCAAAAGAACTCTCAACCAACTGGTAACACTGGGGAGGTCCATGAGGTGAAGTCTCACCTCTGCTCCGCATGATGCTGGTTAGGGCAGCTGAAAAGCTGGAGACCAGAATCATCCAAAGCATGCATTCCACACGTCTGACGTTGCCTGGCAGCTGGAGCCTGCTGAGGTTGCTGGCTAGGACCCTGTATTAGTCAGGGTTCTTCAGAGAAAAAGAACAAATGAGACATATGCATAGATAGAGGTGGAGATACATAGATACACGTAAAGAGATTTATCATGAGGTACTGACCCATGCAATTATGAAATCCGAGAAGCCCCACAATCTCCCGTCATCAGCTGGAGAGCCAGGGATGGACTTCAGTTCAAGGGTGTACGTTTCATCGCAAGGACAGGAGAAGACGAGATGAAACATCCCAGCTCAAAAGTGAGGGGGAAAAAAGTGGGGAAGCAAATTCCTCCTTCCTCTGGTTTTTGTTCTATTTAATCCTCAAAGGATCGGATAATGCCCCCCCCCACATCAGGGAGGACAATCTACATTGTTTAGTCCACCAATTCATATGGTAATCTCTTCTGGAAACACCCACAAAGACACTCTTAGAAATCATGTGAACACCATACTACAGTCAAGTTGACACACAACACTGAACACACACCTGTATAATCCCAGCAGCTTGGGAGGCTGAGGCAGGAGGATGGCAAGTTCAAAGCCAGCCTCAGCAATTTAGCAAGGCCCTAAGCAACTTAGCGAGATCCTGTCTCAAAATAAAATATAAAAAGGGCTGGGATGTTGCTCAGTGGTTTAGCACCCCTGGGTTCATCATGGGGGCTGGGTGCTCAGCGCTACGTGCTTAGCACATGTTTGCCATGCACGTAGCCTTGGGTTCAATCCCTAGCAATAAAAAGAAATTTTTAAAACCATCACAGACACCAATATGTGACCTCTCCCAGTGGCTGCCAGGCTTCCTCATAGCATGATGGCTGTGTGGTCTTGGATGACCCAGCCTTGGAAGTCGAGCTATGTCTCATCTCTCATCACTACGGGGCTGGAGCGGTGACTTGGCGATTACAGTGTTTGCCTGGCATGCACGAGGATGCAGGTTTGAACCCCAGCACCCATGAAGTGTTGGAGCAATGAAAGCCACGTGAAAAACTAAATAAAATTGATTCTTTCTCTCTCTCACTGTCCAGAGAAAGAGAGAAAAAATCAAAATAAAATAAAAGAAAAGAGAGAGAGAGAGATACCTCTCATCACCTCTTGATGAGATAGAAGGAATGCCAAAGAATTAGTGAGTTTGTTCTAACGGCATCATGATCATATTGTACCCGTTTTAGTGTTCACCTTCACCCCTGAAATGGAAACTCAGATCACCTCCAAGGCTGTGCAATCAACACACAGAGGGTCTCCCATCAACGTTCCACCTGTGCTGGGCATGGCGGTGCACACCTGCCATCCAAGCCACTCGGGAGGCTGAGGAAGGAGGATCACAAGTTGGAGACCAGCCTCAGCAACTTAGCAAGACCCTGCCTCAAAATAAAAAGTGCTGGGGGTGTAGCTCAGTGGTAAAGCACGTCTGGGTTCAATCCCCAGCACCAAAAAAAAAAAAAAAAGACAAAAAAAAAATCCCATGTATGGCCCCCATAAATACAGAATACCCAAAACTCACACTCCACGGACTGAGAGCTTTAAAGAATGCAGGACTGGAGCGGTGGCTCAGTGGTTACGGTACTTACCTGGTATGAGCAAATACATGGGTTCAAACCCCAGCACCCATGTACACAACTAAGTGTCAGAGCAATGTAAGACATGTGAAAAACTCAATAAAAATTGATTCTCTCTGTCCCTCTCTCTCTCTCTCTCTACCCTTCTCTCTTAAAAAAAAAAAAGAAGAAGAAGAAGAAGAATGCAAAATGTATTAGCTATTCCACGGAGGCAACACCTCCACCTGACAGGCCTCCGCTCACCGGGCCGGTGCCAGCCCTCCCTACTGCCTCGCTCCCCACCCCAGCGCTGGGCTTCCTCATCCTGGACATCAGATGTTTCCATTCACCGCCCACCCACTGAATCCCGCCTCCCACTCACTGTGATAACGCTGAAATCTGTTAAAGGACTTTCTGTTTTCAAAAGGGAAACAGCTCACCATGACAAAGCTTTTGGCAATCAAGCCAAAACTGAGGACCAGGAAACTGAAATAAGATTTAATTAGTCTCCAGGGAAATCCATTAAGTGTATAATATAGCTACACTGAGCTATTCTTTACAACCATAGAGACATAACTGATGAAGGATACGCAGCCCACATTTAAAATGAAATACATCCGTGAAACCGCCACCAGAGTCAATTGCACGAGCTTCCTGTGACTTGGCGGGGACCTCGCCTCGTAGGTGTCTCATGAGCATCCAGATCAGCAGTTCCCAAAGAAGAACCCATGGACCTCCCAGGTCTCCTGAGACCCTGTCATGGGGTCTGCAAAGCCAGAACTCTTTTGTAATAATATGAAGATATTGTTTTGCTTTTTCATTTTCTCATGAGTGTCAGTAGATTTTCACCAGAGGCTCACTTGTGGTACTGGAATAAATCAAACCCAGAAACAGCTCCAAGTATCCAGCTGTTGGGCTGGGTGTGGTGGCTCAAATCTGTAATCCCAGCAACTCAGGTAGCTGAGGCAGGAGGATCACAAGTTCAAGGCCAACCTCAGCAACTCAGAGAGGTCCTAAGCAACTTAGGGAGACTCTGTCTTGAAATGAAAAATAAAAAATGGGGTTGGGGATTTAGCTCAGTGGCAGAGTGCTTGCCTAGCATGCTCAAGGCCCTGAGTTCAATCCTCAGCCCTGAAAAAAAAAGAAACAAAAGAAAAAAGGGTTGGGGATGTAGCTCAATGGTTAAGTGTCCCTTGGTTCAACCTCTAGTACCAAAAAAAAGGGGGGGGGCAAGTTTATGTTATGTATTATTTTACTTCAATAAACAAGTTATGAAAAAATGCAGTGGATTTAGTATAATTCCTTTTTTTTTCAGAGGGAGAGAGAGAGATGAAGAGGGGAAGAGAAAGAATCAATTTTATTTATTTTTTTCACCTGGCCTTTGTTTCTCCAGCACTTAGTTATGTATGTGGTGCTGGGGTTTGAACCCAGGTCCTCGCACATGCACTTGAACTGCTGAGCCACTCCAGCCCCTCTGTAGTTCCTGTTTAATGAAATAGTATTATGAAATGTCTCCATCTTTTTTTTTTTTTTGGTTCCAGGGAGTGAACCCAGGGGTGTTTCACCACTGAGCCGCATCCCCAGCTCAAAATGTCTCCATCTCAATTTAATATTGATAGCCACAACTCACATGAACAAAACACTTTTGAGTAGTTTTTTGTTTTGTCTACATTTTGGCACTGGGGACTGAACCCAAGGCGGGTCACCACTGAGCCACACACTCCCAGACCTTTTTTTTTTTTTTTTTTTGAGATGGGTCTCAGTAAGTTGCTTAGGGCCTGAGTTGCTGAGGCCTTGAATTTGTGACCCTCCTGGGTCAGGAGTTGCTGGGATGATAGGCGTGCAACACCACACCTGGATACTTTGAACAATTTTTTTTTAAGAGAAAGGGAGAGAGAGAAAATATCAACTTTATTTTTCTTTTTTCATCTGGCCTTCATTTCATTTAGTTGTGCATGTGATGCCAGGGTTTTGACCCAGGTCCTTATGCCTGCCAGGCAAGCGCTCAGCCACCCCCTCCGGCCCACTTGGAGCCATTTTTAAGAGAATGAAAGAATCCTGAGATCAGTATTTCTGAGGAGCGCGGCTCCGTGTACAGCTAAATGCCCCTTCCCCAACACACCCTTTCCCCACATCCCGTCTTCCCTCATCTCTGGCTGGAAGGATCTGCAAACTCCCAGGAATTAAACGGCAGAAATATAGATTAGCTTCTTTGAGCCGAAGTGGGCAGGCGACCTCTAGTGGAATGAGGGGGTATTGCCCGAAAGAGCAAATTTTCCTTGCCAAGATCAGAGTCCGCTGAAGTTCTAAAGCCGAAGCTCAGATGGTTGTCGGAAATGAGGACATTCTTTCAGCATAAAAAGACTTATCCGGCCCCAATTTTAAACCCTATGCCACGCCTCCTCTCGTGAACATTCCCACGCGCGCGCACACAGTCACACTTGCACACAGGCACAAGCAGACATGCATGCACACTTTCGTATGCACAGTCCCCACACTTGATCACACACACGCAAACGCAGACCCGCACGTGCACACACAGGGAAATACTGTCACACACAGACACACTCTCCAACTCATTGTCACAAGCAGCCCACACGCACGACTAAAAATGGCATGTCACTTACACAAGGGTCTCGGTAAATGAACGTCATTTCCTATTTTTGCAAAATTGTAATGGAAAATTGGTTTCTTCCCAAAGCCATTAAATAAATGTTAAACTAATAATTAAGATAAATGTAGGCTTGGCAGAGTGCCAAATTGCAGGTCCGTAATCCCTTAGTTGAGGTCTTTAGGGACAGATGCATTTCAGAACTCGGAATTGCTCCAATTTTAGAAAGGCAGTTCTGAGCGAACGCCGCACATTACGTAACTCTCAGAGGGACTTGAGACAGCCTTGCCCCGCACCCTGCCTCCAGGACGTGTTAATATTTTTGCAGCAAAATGTGGGAATATTCACACTAAAGGGGATAAATACAAAGCATAAATAGTTCATATTAGTTGATTTGCCATCGTGTGAGACTGGTGAAAAATTATCCCCCAAAAAACTGTTTAAAGCTCTCAGAACTTTTAGGAATTCGGAACTGCAGAAGGCGGACTCGGGTTCTATCAGGCCCCTCCACTGGTGTGGCAGTAAATCCTCTTTTCCAGGTTTAGGGGTTGGTCAGGATCCGGGGCCCTTCAGCGCCCCCTCCTGGCAGCCCTGGCCCTTGCAGTTCGGCTGCACAACGAAGGTCCAAGGCTGAGGCCAGATCCGAGGCTGGGTCCTGATTGGTCTAAAACTTCACGATTATCCCGCCTTCACTTTGGCGTAGTTCGGGCACTCAAACCTTAACCAACCACCTCTGACAGTGCCCTGGTACAGGCATTGCTTTCAAGGTTGTCCTGGGATCCGTGCTCCTCCCACCAGCTTGAAGGGAAGCCCCTGGGTCCACCACTGGGGACCAGGCCTCCATATCTCCATGAGCAACTCAAAGTGCCCGATCTCTGGGCACCTGGTCCACAACCTTGAGGAGAAGCAACCTGTGGACTAGGCCAGGTGCACGGAAAGACAGGGAAACAGTTGAGGGCAAGCTGCCCAGCTCACAGGAACAAGTTGTGGAATACGATCCAGGAGCCTCCTCGAGCGGACAGCACAGTGACCACCCTTCCCCTGCAATGAGAAACATGAGGGCAGGGCCGGGGGTGTCATGGTGACCCCATGTCCCCAGCTCTGCCCTCCCCACTGCCGGCAGGGGATCACCATGATCTTCAGGTGTCTGACTGTCCTGGGTCATCCTGTACCAGCGCTTGACCCAGGCCTGTCTATCATGATCCCTTGGTATGTAAGCGCCTGAGTCAGAGAGGCAACATTATGGGAGAGTTTTTGAAACCCTAAAACCCGTGAAGGCCAGGAATTAGTCCTTTTGAGGTTCCCCTGGACAGGTGAAAGATGGGACGTTGCAGAGGGAGGGTGGCTTTTCTTTTTTTTTGAGACAGGGTGTTTCTATGAGTAGCTTAGGGCCTAAGTTGCTGAGGCTGGCTTTGAACTTGTGATCCTCCTGCCTCAGTACCTGGGTCACTGGGACTACAGGTGTGCACCCTGCGCCAGGCCTAATATGCCAGTTCTAATGAGAGCAGGAAGTTTTGCCCATTTCGCTCAGTGCTGCGCTCCCAGTGTTTAAAATAAGTCCTTGCACACAGTAGATGTTCAAAAATATGTTAAATGGAAAGGTTAAGGGAGGGACTGACAGATACTGAGAAAAGCAGGAGAGAAGGGAAGAGAAAGGAAAGAGACAGCGGGGTAGAGGCCGAAAACTGAGCAGGGGGCTGGCAGGAAAGGGAGAGCAAGCAGGGAGAGAGGTGGGGAGCAAACCACCAGAGGAGACAGTGAGCCAGACACACAGAGCCGAAGGGACAGTGAAGAGATACATGGAAGAGAGGGGCATGTGGGCAGAGAGGAAAGGGGAGGGGAGACAGAGTCACAGACAGATAAGACCGGAGACGCCTGGGGCTGGGAGTCGGAAATGAGAAAGAGAGACCAGTGACAACAGCCGCAGAGGTCTCACACCCTGCCCCACTACGTGCTGGTGTCCAGGGCTTTGGACCTGCTTGGTACCCCTCTGGCGCCAAGCTGTGGTTTGTAAAGCCCTGAGGGAGGGAGGTGGTGGAGAGACAGGACATATGGCCTTGTTCTGAGGGCTTTAGATCTCGAGCTTATTTAATCCTCACAGCAAGTCTAAGTCCTGTAGTCTTCATTGCACGACCAGAGAGATTGAGTGAATTGCCCAAAGTCACACAGGCAATGAGAGGAAGACTAAGTCCCAAAGTCAGTGCCCCTAGCCACCATCCAGGCTGACTGGAGTGCTGGCTTCCTGCATTCCCCTTCTTGCTATGTGACCTCTGGGGAATGCTGGAACAGAGGGCAGCAAGCCCAGTAACTGACATTCCTACTCCACATCCATGGACCTCCCATCTGCGAGAAGGGTTTTAGCTTCACCCTCCTGGGAGAGTCTCTAGGACTGGGGAGACTGGACAGGAAAACTACTTCTGGCATGCAGGATCGCAGGTCCAGCCCGGGCCAGATCTCACCCTGCGGGTGGGAAACGGACTTCACTGACTCCACCAGAAGCTCCGCCTGTTCCTCAGCACGGTGTACCAGCAATGCCTCGCATCAGAGGTTGTACACAGTGCTTCCATCATTCGCTAGACGGTTTCCAAAGAGGCAGAAAATCCCAACAGCCAGCCCTGTCCACCCTCATCCCTCTGACACCAGGAAGAAGGGAAGCATCATTCCTTCTTAGCTGCGACCTGAGAGCTCAGGGTAATGATTTAGTCTTCTTTCCTAACATTGTGATTCAACTAACTTCTGTTCTTAGAACCCCAGCTTCTCTCACGCTGTAACCTGATGGCAGACCCTCTGCTTTTCTTTTCAGAAAGCACACCAAAAATTGGGAAGTCCTTCATGCCGTCTGACCTTCAGTGCCCCTAGCACTGATAAACCTGGTTTCCCCACCCTAACCTAAAAATTATATGAAGGTGATGGAAGGAAAAAAAAAGGGGGGTACCCTGCAGAAGAGACAAAGCCCACATAATCCACCCATGACGAGAGACAAAGGTCAAACCCTGAAAAGACTTGCCCTCAGACTAAGAGGAGGCATCTCTGCAAACACGACAGACACAGCACGAGACAGCTGGGGCTGGAGTTTATTGAAGCCAGACATGGAAGCGAGATGGGCTCTGGGCTCTGGGCTCAGAACCCCAAGGGGGTAGGGTCAGGAGGCAGAGATCAGAGGGAGCTGGTGGAGGACCGGCCTGACCGCCAAAGAGCTGCAAAGGGCGAGGTCCCGAGCCAGCACCCGCTGCCCCCCATCCTTCGGGATAACAGCTCCGATGACGCTGGTCGATGTCACTGCGAGAGCGCCCGGGACCATCCGGGGACAGCGCTTCCATCCCTGGCGGGGCTCTCGAGGGCTGACGATCCGGGTTCGGATGGAAGGAAGGTTACCCGGGCCCTCGCCCCCCCGTTTTCTCGGGCGTCTCTCCCGGGGTCAGGCGGCGATTGTGGTCGCTGTGGCGGCGGCGGCGGCGGCGGCTCCGCGGCAGTTCGTGCTGGGGTCGCGGCCCGCCCGGGGCGCCCAGGAGACAGGACGCGGAGGCAGCGGCGGGCACCGGGGCAGGCGGCGCGCCCGAGCGGGCGGCACACGGAGGGGGCGGCGCGCTGGGCGGCGGGCCTGCGGGGCCGACAGGGGGCCGCGTGGGAACCCAGATGAGACCGTAGTACACGGCGAGCAGCACAGCGGCCAGCGAGACGCAGAGAAAGTAGGCGCAGACGGGAGCCAGGCGCAGCCAGCGGCCCCGCGGGGCCTCGCTCAGCCCGGCGCTGCCAGGGCTCTCGGCGCCGCCGCCCACGCAGCTCGTGCCCCGCATCGCCGCTGCCCACCCGGCCGCGCGCCGCGGCCCGCTCAGGCCCCGCCCCCGCGGGCAGGTTCACACCCCGCAGGGGCGGGCCTCCGCCGCCTCCGCCTCTGGCCAACCGCGGCCAGCTAGTGCGCCCTAGGCCCGCCCCCCCAGGCCTCAGCTCCTCCTCCTCTCCCCCGAGTCCTAACCCGCCCACCGTTCCGCCCCGCAGCCGGCCTCACACTCCTACCCCCAACCCCGTTCCCCACCCACCCCTGCCCAGGCTCCGGCTATGCCTCGGCCTCTAGTCCTGCCCCTCCAGCCTCTGTCCTAACTCCCCGTGCTACAAATCGGTCTACTCCAGCCTGCGAACCTGGCCCGGGTTCCACCCCTTTACTCCTCTGCAACCGGGCTCCAGCGCCGCATTCCGACCACGCCTCCTTCCGCAGCAGACTGGCTCAGGCAGAAGCCACCCCATGCTAACCCCGCCCCGTGCCCTTAACTCCTCCTAGACTCCGGCCCTCCAGACACTCGCTGCCTTTCAGGCGCTTCGAGGGCTACCGTCCAGCCGCCGGGTTCCAGATTCCCCTCCCCCCATAACTCCCTTTGCCCCAGCAACTCCGCCACCACCCTCAGTTCCTCTCGCCCTACAGCCGTGGGGTCCAGAGTGAGCTCCGAGGGGAAGGAACACAGCCTGGAGATCCAGATAAAACCCCTCCTGCCGCCCCCTCCCCATCAAGGCGGGGAAGCTTCCGTCCCCTCCCAGCATCGTCTTCAGGAATTCAGGGAGGCCTGCAGGAGGGGGGGAGGGAAGACGAATCAGGGGCGTGAAAGAAGGAAAACCCCTTCATCCCGCCTCTACGCCAGAGAAAAGCCCGCCAAGCACAGCAACCCAGCCTGTCCCGGCCAGAAATAAGTTCAAAGGTTAGCGGAAGCACTGCGTTTAATAAAGAGATGGGCTGGTGCCCGAGGAATTCAAGTCCTGCCGAAAAGTCACCACCGGCGACTTGCCAAGCCCCAGATGGAGGCTCCAGATGAAATTCGGCCGAGACTGGCACCTAACCCCCACGGCCGCCGGGGGCGCTAACTAAGAGGGAGCTCAGCCTTCCCTCCACATTCCGCGTCGATGGGGCCTGGACCGCACCAAATTTGTACAACTGCCCTGGCCCCGCCCCATACAGGGACCCTGGCTCCTCCCCCGCCCCTTACATTTAACCCTTTCCTGGCTGGAGTGTGGCAGAAGCGGAGGAGCGAGGTGGTGGGAGGTTAGTGCAGAGAACAGAGGCCCGGGTCCAGCGGATGCGGTCAGCGGGCGGCCCCCGGAGGCGGAGCGGCCGCCACCACCTTGCAGAAACGCACCCTCTGGAAGTCGGTGATCTCCGCTGTCTCCTGGCCCTCGGGGCTCACCTCTGGGGAGAGAAGATGCTGTCAGCAGAGGGAAACAGCCTCCCTACCTCCTGGGGCACCCTCCCCCATCTGGCCCTCAACCCACCGGAGCCTGGATGCAACCCCGAGCACTAAGCAGTTTACAGGGCCAACGAATATGCCCCAAAGAAACCCGTCTAGCGGAAAATGCTGGCCTGAGGTCGCTGGCACCAAAGACAGTTCTGCCCCAGGCCCAGCCCCAGCACCTTTTCTCGGTTCTAATTCTAACCCACCTCTAGCAGCAAGCCCTAGGGGACCTGCCCTTCCCTTCCACTCCCACCAGTCCCCTCCTTGGCTCTGGCCCAAATTCTAATCCCAGTTCAAGGGGAAGAGGAGGCTACTCCTGGTTCAAACGTAGTTCCTACCAAAAGAGGGAGAAAAGCGGGAGACTCTTGCTCCCACTCCATGGGGGCAGAACCTAACCTCCACTGCGCTGCACCCCGCAACGCTGTACTCTCACCCAGCAAGGCCCAGCCGTGCTTTCCCTGCCCTGCTTTCCACTTCCTGCAAGCGAAACAAGACCACTACCACTGAGCTACACCCCCAGGCCCCCAACTCTCATTGACATTTAAAGCAGGGTTCATTCTAATCCCACCCTTAGCTCCTCCCCGAGCGCAACCCCCACCCCATTTGTTACAAGCTTTCAGAAGTTCTGGGGTAGACTCCACTCTTTAAATTCTTATAAATCGGGCTGGAGCGGTGGCTCAGCGGTTTCGGCGCTTGCCAGGCAAGCACCAGGACCCGAGTTCAAACCCCAGCACCACGTACACAACTAAGTGTTGGAGCAACTAAGGCCATGTGAAAAACTAAATAAAGTTGTTTCTCTCTTTCTCTGTCTCTCTCACTGTCCCTCTCTCTTTAAAAAAAAAAAAAATAAATAAATAAATTCTTATAAATCCTAACCCCCCCTCCTTGCTGGGTCCTCATTCCTACTCACTCGGCCCTTAAGTCCACCCCTCAGCCCCGGCAGGTGTTCAGGCTCACCCCACACACTGCGTGCGCTCTATCCTCACACCCAGGTCCCCCCAGCTACAGCCAGCACACAGCTCGGCCCCACCCTAACACTCGCAGCGCTCCTCCCCTCCACCCCTCCCCATGCACTGCCCCACCTGGCGTAGCCTCAGACCCCTCCTCTTCAGCTTTCCGGGCTCCTGGGAGGCTGTGCCCACTCTCCAGGGAGGCAGGGGCTGGCTGGTCAGCTCCTGAGGAAGGGGAGGCCCAGTCAAGCCCCCTCTCCCTCCAAACATCTCCCCACCCCCAGAGAAGCAGCCTAAGTGGAGCCAAAGTGGCTTAAGGACACACTTAGGGGAATGTCATTTGAGGATGCGAAGTCTTTATTGAGGAGGGGCCCCTGAATGACCTGGGGCAAGCTCTGGGAGTGGACATTCTAGAGACAGGGGCATGACAGCCAGTGCTGTGGGGCACATGGGGTCCCGGGCCCAGCCACACCCCTTGAGCGCACACACAAGCAGCCAGCTTCATGCATTCCCAAAAGGCCAGGCCTCACCCGGAGAGAGGGCGCCAGCTGGGGGGCTGGTCTGGGGAGAATTCTGCTCCATCTCCTCACCCCAATCTGACACAGGCTGGTGGCCACCAGATGGTGAGAAGGGGCTGGAAGGCGTGGCAGGGGCCTGGGGAAGGGCATCCTCAGCCCTGGAGGGTGCGGTGTCGGCTTGTACACTGGGGGAACTTCCGGAGGGCTCAGCCGCTTGGGGCTGGTGGTCTTGGGCTGGTTCCTCCTGCTCCTCCTCATCCTCCTCCTCCTCGTCCTCAGTCACATCCTCACTCACATCCTCCCATTCCTCATCCTCATCCTCCTCCTCCTCCTCCTCCTCCTCCTCCTCCTCCCCATCGTCCTCAGGAGGCCTGTGGGCAGGGGCGGGTGGCTCCGGAGGCTGTGGGGAACACAGGCGGGTCAGGGAACAGACACAGGGAGGAGCAAGCACCCTACACACCCTGCCCTGCCTTACCTGCATGGGTGTCTCCTCCAGGGATGTGGGCTGGGGGGCCTCAGGGGCTGGGGACACTGCCTCCTCTTTTGTGTCCCAGCGGTCATCATGGTCACTAGAAGGAAAGGGTGAGGGCTCCGGTGGAAGGTGGACAAGAGAAAGGGGCTTTGAACCTCCCACTCCTCCCCAGAGCAGAGCTGCCCAGGGAGCACTAAGAAGGGGACAGTGCATGTGTGTCCCCAGCTGTCAGGGAACAGGAGGGATGGAAGGGGGCCAGGTAAAACCAACATCCAGACCCCAAGCCCCAAAACCAAGTACCTGAGACAGAGAAGGTCAAGACAGACAGACCCATACATGCACAGGTCGTAGGAAGAGGGACCCACAAAGCCCACCAGAGCCGTGAGCGGGCCTGGGAAGCAGTGTCCCCACCTGTAGGCATGGGAGACGGCCTTGGCCTGGGGTCGGCTGCTCTTTCTCCTTCTGCGACTGCTGACCTCAGCTTTACGCTGTGACAGGAACTCCCCAAAAGTGGGGGGTTTGGGAGGCCGGGCCCAGGCCTGTTCATCTGCAGCAGAACCAGAACATGAAGGAGTCCAGGGTGGGGAACTCTGCACCGACATCCCACCCAGCCCAGCCGCTGCCTCAGGCCGCCAAGGCCACACTCACCGTAGCGGTGCGACGCTTCATGGGCAGGCGGCGGGCCATCCTTAAACCTGGGGAAGAGAACAGAGTGAGCAGGTGCCTGGGGGAACAAGCACCAAGAGGCAAGGCAGGAAGAGAGCAGGGGGACAGCTAGAGAAGGCAGAGGACAACCAGAATCACGGAGGACAGGATCAGGCAAGGCATGAGGCAAACCTGACAGCCTGGAAAAAATCCAGAATGTGGCCCCCAAAATTAAAATCTCACAGGTCATGACAGACACAGTTCCCTGTGGCCCTTCCTGTCACTCTCTCATCTGCCCAAGGAAGTAGGTTCTCCAATCATACCTGGCTCCTGCCTCAGGCCTTTACCCCTGCTCCTGACACATTCTTCCCCAAGCTCACTCCCTCACCTCCTTAAGCCTCAGGTCAAGATTTTCATGAACCCCAACGATGTATCGTTACATATATTATCTAAATCTAAAATAACAACTCCAAGCTGGGCATGGTGGCACATGCCTGTGATCCCAGCAGCTCAGGAGGCTGAGGCAGGAGGATCACAAGCTCAAGACCAGCATCAGCAATTTAGCAAGGCCCGAAACAACTCAGCAAGACCCTCTCTAAAAATAAAAAGCAATTGGAGCTGGAGCGGTGGCTCAGAGGTTTCGGCGCTTGTCTGGCAAGCACGAGGACCCGGGTTCAAACCCCAGCACCACGTACACAACTAAGTCCTGGAGCAACTAAGGCCATGTGAAAAACTAAATAAAGTTGTTTCTCTCTTTATCTCTCTCACTGTCCCTCTCTCTTTAAAAAAATAAAAAAATAAAAAAAAATAAAAATAAAAAGCAAAAAAGGCTGTGGCTGTGGCTCAGTGGTTAAGAGCCCCTGGGTTCAATCCCTGGGACCCAAATAAATATAAATAAAATAATAACTTCTATTCATGTTCCTTCCTCCACTTCATTCTTCTTCCTGACCTGAAATTAGATCTATGTAACGCCCATTTTGTGTACAAGACTCCATGTTTAGTGGCAGAAACTTTTTGTACCCTGCTATATCCCTGTCACGTAGAACCTTCCATGACACACTGGAGGATTTACCCCATCCCCTATCTTTTGCTATATTGAACTGTACTGAAAGAGTCCACATATTTATTTTTTGGTCTTGGGGATGGAACCCAGGGCTTCAGGTGTACTTGACAAGCTACCACGAAGCTATTATTTCCAGTCCTTCTACGTATGTACGTATGTATGTATCTATGTATGTATGTGCGTATGTTTTTTTTCTCTTTTTTTTTTTTAGAAACAAGGGACAATAAGAAAGACAGAAAGAGAAAGAATCTTTATTAGTTTTTCCTGTGACTTTCATTCCTTGGATGCTTCGCTGTGTACGTGGTGCTGGGGATTGAACTCGTGCACTCGCACCTGCCAGGCAAGCTCCATAACAGCCGAGCCACCGCTCCAGCCCCTATGCATATACTTTTTTAAGAGTTAGAAGTTAGAAGATCAGGACCACGCTCACAACAAAGTCTCGCAGCAAGGAGAGCCACATAAAAAACTAAAATAAAACGGAATCTTTCTCTCTCTCTCTCTCTTTAAAAATAAATAATTAATTAATTAATTTGAAATAAAATAAAAAAGAGTGAGAGGGGCTAGAGCAGTGGCTCCACGGTACCGCACTTGCCTGGCAAGTGCGAAGACCTGGGTTCGAACCCCAGCACCACATACACAACTGTGTTGGAGCAAAGAAGCCCAGACAAAAAACTAAAGTTGACTCTTTCTCTCATTCTCTCTTTAAAAAAAAAAAAGTTAATTTTATATTTTCATCTGGTTTCTGTTTTTCTTCCACTTAGCTGTGTATGAGGCGCCAGGGTCCTCACGCATGCCAGGCAAGCGCCACACCACTGAGCTACGTCTCCAGCCCTAGCCCTTTTTTATTTTGAGACAGTCTAAGTTGCCCAGGCTGTCTTCCAACTCAAGATCCTCCTGCCTCAGCCTCCCAAAGAGCTAAAACTACAGTGTGAGTCACCACACCTTGCACCTAACCTTTATTGTTGGCTTTCATGAAAAGAAAAAAAATCAGAGTTTTGTCTCAGCACACCTGAGCTGCACCTGGATGAGCCCAGGGCACCCACAGACTAACAGCTGAGCCCAGTGGCGCAGGAACACGAGAGGAAGAAAGGCTTTCAGGCGCCACAGCACTCATCATGAACACTCAGGTGAGGAAGCAGGCAGGGTCCAGGCGGGGCGAGGACTCACATGCCATCCGTCTTCTCAGCATCCCACTCGCGCCGCCACTGGCCGGTGGGCTTGCGGTGCCGCTGCAGCCGCTCCTGGTCAATCTTCTCCCTCTCTTGTTTCCAGCGCAGGTACTCTGACCTCTCCCGGCCCGTCATGGACAGCGTCATGTCGCCAGCACAGCCAGGGACAGCCCGGCGGCCCTGCCCCAGCCACAGGAAGTCAGGACCCTATTCCTCACCCTGTCCCCTCCCTACCAAACTCAGGCAGGGCTGCTGGTGCAAGCAGGTGAGGTCAGGTGGCCTCAGAGAGGCTCCACACCTCTTCTGTAAGCAGCACCCCCACCCTCATCTTGCAGGATTCTTCTGGTAGCAACATCTGACACCGCCTGGCCCTTCATTGGGTTTTTACCTAGTCAGCTCCCCTCGTGACAAACTTCCCAGGGCACTGCCTTATGACTCACCCAGCACCTACAGCGATGCCTGCGTGCTGGGAGCGTGGCTCAGTGCCACAGCACTTGCCTAGCTCTGAGAGGTCCTAGCTCCATCCCCAGCACCACGAAAATAAAATAAAACAGTGTTTTCAAGCAGTAGGTGCCCAGTAAACACTTGTGTCAGGAACGAGAGGAACACACATGAAGCTCTACACCCTAAGCTCTATGACCTAAGCAGCGTGGGACTGCAGAACCACCACTTCCGTGTCCCACCCTTCACCTGGCACTTGCCACATGGGCAGAGCCTTACACATGGCCACAGCACAAAGAGTAAGGGGTGACTTGCCTTAACAAGAAATAAAACATGACACAGATCCTTAATAATGAAAACTGAAACCAGAAAAAAAGAAGCCCTGATCTGTCCTGGTCCACACTGAGCCTGGTGCACAACTGAACTCAGTCCCCAGGAAAGCACTGCAAGGACCCGCTGCCAGCACCCACCTGCCGCTCGTGCTCCAAGCCACAGCGCACCCGCTCAAAGTCAGGGCCCCCCCAGTTGCGCCCATGCCGACGGCTACCCTCCCGGCGGTCCCGCTCTGGCTCCTCCAGGGGCCCACTGCGTCGCCGGGGGTCATCCAGGAAGTTCCGCACGGGGTTGGGTTCCAGCACACCCTCCTATGACACAGAGGCAGGTTGGCTGGCTCCCAGGCCCAGCAGCTCCACTTGCCTGGGGAGCCTCCGGTACTGACCCGCTGGTTGCGCTCATACTCTGCGATCTTCTCCATCTCCTCATTCATCTTCTCAATGTTCTGTCTCCTCCGCTCCTCCCACTCCTAGAGGTACACAGATAAGAAACCACAATCACGGGCTGGAGCGGTAGCTCAGCAGTTTGAGCACTTGCCTGGCATACGCAAGGACCCAGGTTCAAACTCCAGCGCCACGTACACAGCTAAGTGCCAGAGCAATGAAAGCCACAAGAAAAGCTAAATAAAATTGATTCTCTCTTTCTCTCTCTCTCTCTGTGTCCCTCTCTCTTTGAGATGGAGAAAAAAAAAAAGAAAGAAAGAAACCAACATCAAAAGATCTGCTCAGGGGCTGGAGCAGTGGCTCAGCAGTTTGAACGCTTGCCGGGCATGCACAGGGACCCAGGTTCAAACCTCAGCACCACATACACAACTAAGTGTCAAAGAAATGACAACCAGATGAATAAGTAAATAAAATTGATTCTTTTTCTCTCTTAAAAAAAAGGGGGTGGGGCTAGAGCGGTGGCTTGGTGGTTGTGGTGCTTGCTTGGCATGCGCAAGTACACATGTTCAAACCCCAGCATCCACATACACAGCTAAGTATTGGAGCAACGAAAGCCATGTGAAAAACTAAATAAAGATTGATTCTCGGGCTGGAGTGGTGGCTCAGCGGTTTCGGCGCTTGCCTGGCAAGCACGAGGACCCGGGTTCAAACCCCAGCACCACGTACACAACTGAGTGTTGGAGCAACTAAGGCCATGTGAAAAACCAAATAAAGCTGTTTCTCTCTTTCTCTGTCTCTCTTATTGTCCCTCTCGCTTTAAAAAAAAAAAAAAAAAAAAAAAATTCAATGCACCTGCCCAGTGCAATGGCGCATGCCTATAATCCCAGTGACTCGGGAGGGGAGGGTGAGACAGGAGGATCACAAGTTCAAAGCCAGCCTCAGCAACTTAGCAAGTCCCTAAGCAACTCAGTGAGGCCCTGTCTCAAAATAAAAAATAAAAAGGACTGAGGATGTGGCTCAGTGAGCACCCCGGGGTTCAATCCCTGATACCAAAAAAAATTCAATGCACTCTGACCCCATAGGAAACAGACTCTCAGAAGCTACCACTTGGTTGCTCTAGACTTCGCCCCATGTACCTTCTTCCCTTGCTCTGTGTCCTTTCAAAAAAAAAAATAAATCTCAGCTATGAATCCAATTATACACTGAGCCTTGCGAGCCTTTCTACCAAGTCCCCGAGGCTGGGAGCTCAGTGTCAGGGTATTGGGAACCCCGACACAGCCTAGTTGCCATGGTAATAATGATGGTAATAAGCAGTAACTAATGCCCCCCTGCCCATTCTCCACTTCTTCCACAGTAACAAAACTTTAGATAAGCACAAAGCCAAACAGCTAGAGATGGCATTTCGATTTTCCAGTCTCCCTCGCAGCTACATACGGCCAAATACTAACAGAATGTGGGAAAAAGTGCTAAGACAGACTCTTCTTTCCCTTCTGTGGGCTGGCCTCCGCTGCGCAGTGCTCCAGCCTTCTCCATGCAGGCAAGGACCACAAGCTAGGTGCTGACCAAGCAAGGAAAGGCAGGAACATGGGTCCCAGGGTGACATCACTAACACCACTCACCACACTGAGGGTGAGAGAGAGAAATAAAGTTCCACCTTATTTAAGCCATGGCCTTTTCGGGGTTTTTCCTTATGGCATTATAATACGCCCTGAGAGCAAACACCTACATTTACTGGTGCTTACTCCGAGGCCTTCAATACCTAATGGCACAGAATGCTTACGATAATCTTTAACTGTGAACATTATTCCTGTGTAAGAGAGAACAGAAGCTCAAAGGCAAGGTGAGCTGCCCAGGGACATAACTAATAGAACCACAATGCGCTCAAGTCCACGGCGAGCTGGGAGTCACCAACTAGATGGCCTCCCAGCCAGCCCAACCGTGTGCCAGGGGAGCAGAGCACTAAGATCAAAGTCCCCACACACAAATCGGCCACTGAAACAAACAGAAAACACAGTACGGAGTCTAGAACCATCAGCCACCAGACAAGAGCACCACTAGACAGTGCCAGAGAGGAGAGAGAGATGAGGAAAGAAAAAAACAGGCAAGCAAGCATCAGAGCAAGAAAGAGGCAGAGAGCCAGGTGCAGAGACATGCACCTGTAATCCCAGTGGCTCAGGAGGCCGAGGCAGGAGGATCCCAAGTTCAAAGCCAGCCTCAGCAACTTAGCAAGACCCTGATTCAAGATTAAAAAACAAAAAACAAAACCAAAAAAAAAAAGGTATGGGGATGTGACTCAGTGGTTAAGAGCCCCTGGGTTTAATCCCTGCTACCAAAAAGCAACAACAAAAAAAGACAGAGGGGGCTAGATCGGTGCTGAGTGGTTGGAGCACTTGCCTGGCAAGTGCAAGGACTCAGGTTCCAACCCCAGCACCACATCCACAATGAAGTGTCAGAGAAACAAAAACCAAATGATTAAATAAAATTGATTCTTTCTCTCTCTCTGTCCCTCTCTTTAAAAAAAAAAAAAAAAAAAAAGAAAGATAGAAAGAGGAAAGGTAACACACAGCCTGGAGAATCCACAGATGGAGGTACTGACAGGCGTGAAAAACGAAGGAACAGGAAAACGCCCAATCGAGAGTAGGAACGGAAAGAAACAGGATGACAAAGAGAAACAAGAAACAAGACGGGAGGCTGGAGCGGTGGCTCAGCGGTTACAGCGCTTGCCTGGCACACGTGAGGACGCAGGTTCGAACCCCAGCACCACGGACACTAAATGTCAGAGCAACGAAAGCCACATGAAAAACTAATTCAAATTGATCTGTCCCTCTCCCTTAAAAAAAAAAAAAAAGAAAAGAAACAAGACGGGGAGGGTTTCAGCCAGAGCTCACGCCCCACCTGCTCCTACCTTGGATTTGCGGTCAGAGGTGGAGGCGTCTCCGGCTCCTGAGAGATGAGGGGACCCCCGGCCCCGGCCCCTTCGGCCTCGTCCCCCAGCTCCTCCTCGAGATGGCTCCCCAGGACCGTCCTCCCAGCTGCGGAGTGTCCGGCCCATGCCTGCACGGCCTCCCTGCTGTGGGGGGTTCCGCCCACCCCTGCTGACCCCTGGTGGCCGAGGTGTCCCAGGAGACCTCCGTGAAGGACCCATGCTCTTATCCTGGGCAGAGGAAGGGAAAGTACAGTCACTGGGTAGGGAGATGGGGTGACTCCAGGCCCCGAAAGGGCAAAAGGACTGAAGTCACCCACAAGTCTGGAGCAGCTGGGAGGTTCCTGGGTCTCAGGCCTCAACCCTCTCCCCCAATCTTCAGGAGTCATCCCCACTGGTGACAAGCTCACCACCTCAACTGCCACATTCTCCTTCTCCACTGAGCGGCTCTTTCGAGGCGCTGTCACCGCTACTCCTTCAAGTTCGGCTTTTCTCCGGTCCTCCTCAATCTCCTGGGCACAAACATCCAGGGCAGAGGCATGTCAGCAGCCCTGTCCACCAGCTGGATGCCCATAGCCCCCTGAATTTCTCTTCTGCCCAGCGCCAGCCCATGCCTCCCTCCAAAGCTATAGAGAAAAGCTGAACCTTTTAACAACACCCCTCCAGCATCATGCTGTCCCCTGCTCAGAGCCTCCCACCATGCCCTCTGAGTCGCACACAGAGGCTTCCTCACTGTCTCCGTGGCCACCCTCCCTGGCCTTGTCTCTCCCCTTCCCCCTGACCTTCTGTTTCTAGAGTATACCAGGGTCAGACCTGCCTCAGTCCTTGGCACCAGCTGCTCCCCTTGCCGGGAACTTTCCCAGAGATCCTTCAGCCCCACAACTCCTCAGGTCTCTGCTCACAGGTTGCCTTAGGAAGGCAGTCCCCAACTCCCCAGACAAACCAACTCCCCGTCACTCTTTCCCCTCTCGTGCCCTAGTCACTAGAAAACACGGATACCTGTCTGTGCACTAACACAAGCCCCACGTCTAGAACACTGCCTGATACACAACACAGCTCAGTATGTCTGAACAAATGAATGCGTGAAAAATGAGTGAACCCCACTACCTTCCCCAGGTCTCATCTCGGGGAAAGCCCACCACCTACTCCTGGGCCTTATCCTGGATCCTCCCTCATTCTCCTACCCACCCTCTACTGTCCTACAGTCACTGAGACCCTCAACAGCCCAGTCCTGAGCCAAGCACTTTCCCTCCCACTAGGGCCCCTGCCCCAGCTTCCCCTTATCTCTGGCTCTAGTTTCACCTCTTCCCATCCACTATCACACAACAGCCAAAGTCTCCTTAGAAAGCTATCACAATTGGTCCCACTCCTGCTCACAGCGCTCTGTGGTTCATTCCCCAGTGCCCTTTACAAGAAAGTCTAAGCTGTCAGCTTGGTGACATTTAGGGCCCTACCTGGCCTGGCTCCTGTTGACCTCTCTAGGTCTCTACTCCTTCAACTGACCCTCCAACTTGAGGCTCTAAACCCTCTCAAGTCCAAATATTTGTCCCAATTGTTCCCTCCGCCTGAACCACAGGACACACTCCTCTTCAGCTGGCTAACATCTGCTCACCCTGTAGATCTCAGAGACCCCTCTTCTATGAAAACCTCCTTAATGTCCCCCCAGGCTGGACTGCACAAACCTCTGAATTCCCTCACCCTAATCATCACCGCTGAGGACGGGCTGTTTCCCTGACTTATCTGTGAACCCTGAATGGATGGACAGGCCTGGAGCTTCTCTGTATCTCCAGCGCCACTTAACCAAGGCTTGGTACTGTGAAGCCCCTGGTGAGCATTTGTGAATGAATGAATGAAGACAGAATGAAGAAGGAATGCCTGGCTAAGATCTTTGGCTTTCATCCTGAAAGTGATGAGGAGCCATGAAAAGATTTTAAGGGATAGGTGAGGAAAACTCACTGCGGGGAGGAGAGGGGATGGGGTCTCCCAGGGCAGGGCTAGGGCACCTGGTAGCGCCGGATAAGGGCTTCATTCTTCCTCCGAAGAGCCTCGATCCTTTTGTCCAACTCAGCATCCTTCTCCTCCTTTGATTTCAAATCCAGCGTGGCTGCCTGAGACCGGGAGGCAGATGAGGGGTGGAAAGGGAAACCACCCAGTCCACGGTCTGAGGGTCTGCCCCCTGGATCCCATCCTCCCAAGCCCCTTTCCCAAAGCTCAGATTCTGGAGGAACCACATCTAGTCTCACCATTTCACCAGCTGTGGCCAGGGTCCCAGCAATTTCCACCACAGAAACTGGATGCAGCAATAGGGGTTCCTGAGCACAGACAGAACAGCAGGACTAAGAGAGGCACCTTCAATCTACTTCATTCTCTACCATACTGGGGGCTTCTCTCTCTCTCTCTCTCTCTCTCTCTCACATGCACACACACACACAACATTGGCACTGAAGAGAATTCTAGACTTCACTTCCAGTCGTGATTTCTTTTTTTTTGGTAGTACCAGGAATTGAACCCAGGGTGCTTTACTACTGAACCACATCCCCAGATCTTTTTATATTTTATCTTGAGACAGGGTCTTGATTAAGTTGCTGACTTTTAAGTTGAGATCCTCCTGCCTCTGCCTCCCAAGTTGCTGGGATAACAGAGTTGCGCCACCACGCCTTGCTGCCTTCGCTCTTCAAGTGCTAGCAGCATTCCTTGCCAGGACACTTGTAGATCGCGCCCCTTCATGTTGGGATCCACCCATTTTCCATGTAAACTTTTTAATCAGATCCACTTTAGGAAGATCTGGCCCAGCCCTACCACTGAAGGACGCATCCGAAAATGTTCCCTTCCAAACTGAAGTTTCTAGCCCAGCCTCCACCACCTACATGTGGGAGTTTTGGCCCAGACAACATTCGAGGGTTTAGCTACATCCTCTTCGCCAACCTGCACAAGTAAGTTCTAGAACCACTTCCCTGTGCCCATTCTGCGGCCTCTCACACCCCGGTGAACAGTTTCAGCTCAGAGAACTTAACCACCCCAGCATCCTGAAAACACCCCACGGCAGGAAAATATTCTCAACACAGAGCCCAATGCCCACTGGGGAGGCTTCCATAACTGGATTTGTCCCTCCAGAGGCTCGCTCCGGGCAAAGAATTTCCCACGCCCATCCGCGGGATGTCAGGGATAAAGTTCCAGCAGTCACCGGGCTGGGAAAGCCACGGCCCCGCCTCTGACTTCCGCAAAACTTTCTGACCCCGCCCTTCGCGCCAGTCTTCTGGCCCCGCCCACATCACCGCGTCCTATCCAACGCTGCTCCGACTTCCCAGCCACTCTCTGGCCCCGCCCTCCGGCCCCAAAGGCCAGAACCCGCCCCGCCTTCTCGCGTTACTTTCCAGCCCTGCCCCGAGCTTCCAGAGCCCACGCGCTGGCCCCGCCTCCCCAAGGCCGGTCAACCTTCTGGACCCGCCCCCTGGCTCCCGACCCCGCCTCGCGCTCCACGCCTGGCCCCGCCCCCGGCTCCCCAGTCAAGATTCTGGCTCAGCCCGGGCTTCCCCCGCCAATTCTCCGGCCGCGCCTCAGACTCAGGCAAAACTTTCTGGCTCCACCCCAAGCATCCCCACCCGCACTCTGGCCCCCACACTCTGGGCGCCCGCCACGTTAGACCCCCGCCCTGGCCTAGGCGTCAGGCTCTGGGTCCGCCCCGGGCTTCCCGGCCAACGATCGAGACCCACTGCCAATCAGGGAAAACTTCCTGGCCCCGCCCCCAGCATTGTGGGCCCAAGTCCCGGTCCCGCCCCCAGCACTCCGGGCAACAGTCCGGTCCCGCCCCCAGCCCGGCACAAGCTCAGGGCTCGCCGCCAGCTGCCCATCGTAGCTCCGCCCCGCCCGCGCCGGGCCGCCCCGGCCCTGCCCACACACTTACGTCCCGCCCCGCCGGCGCCCTCAGACTCCCATGTGGGCGTCCAGTCCCCGCCCCCCGCGGAGGACTCTGACCCCGCCCCGCCCGAGTACTCGCTACCCCGCCCGCGCGGGGCCCCGCTCCCCTCACGTGGGGCTCCAGGCCCCGCCCTCTCCGGGCGCGCTCCCGGCCCCCTCCCCCGGTCACCTGTCCCGGAGACCCCACGGCGTCCGCGACTCCGGCTCGGTCGGCCTCCGCGCCCGCAGCTCCCGGGCCGTACTCGTCACTTCCCGCCCGCACCACGTGAAGAGGGGAAATAAAGGGGTCACTTCCGGTCCTGTGGGCGCGTTTCCGGGAGCCTTAAAGAGGCCGCACCCCCGTGCATGGAGGGGAGAGCGAGTGGCTGTGGTCCCTTGGGTTGCTTGGGAAGCTTGTTCTTTCTGCCTGGATTGCCTCCTTCCGCTAAAAGAAAACGCAGCCTTATTGTCCGACCTCTCCTTTGCTCAAGCTGTTTCCAACTGCACACACTGGTTCCGGATTGCAATAAGTAGGTGCTAGACATGACTCCCCACCCCCGCCAATGAAACCTTAGAGTTAGTTGTAGAGGCTTGAAAGTTGTAGGCGTGGTGGGCCACGCCTGTAATCCCAGTGATTTGGGAGGTTAAGGCAGGAGGATCGCAAGTTCAAGGCCAACCTCCACAATTTAGCAAGACCTTTTCCCAAAATAAATAATTAAAAGGGTTGGGGGTGTGCCTCGGTGATTAAGCGCCCCTGGCTTCAATCCCTAGTACCAGAAAACAAAACAAAATAGCTGTAACTAGTAGAATGATTCATTCACTCACTAAATCAGCATGGAATGTCAGGCTTGGGGAGAAATATGGAGGGGAAGTCCAGAAGAACAAAGCAGACCTCAGTTCTGTCCTCATGAGGAAATGTGAATTTCACAAGTAGATACGGGAGATATCTCATGAGAGGGGGACAGAGGGGCTGGCTGCCCAGGAAGAGGACACAGCCAGTACAGAAGATCTTTCTGCGGTGCATTCCAAGGTCTGGAAGATGCTCAAAGAAGCGGCAGCTGGAATTGACAAGATTTAGACGTAATAAACGGTTTGAGACGAATGGTGGTAGCCTTTGCAAGAGCTTATGACAGTTTTAAGTAGGCAGATCAGATTCGCTGAGGTGCAGGTAATGTTATTTGTGTGATTTGAAACTTGGAAAGTGGAAGTACATGATAATCCCTTGCCCTTTACATAGCTACTGTTAACAAGGTTCAGAGGCCTTCTGTACACACACACCCTAATCCTCTTATAATTGCCCAAATGTCTGGCAAGTTCACTACATCACTTGCTTCAGCTCTTTAGTCAAATGCCACCCTCGAAATTCTTCTGTGAAAACATTCATTGGGAAATCACAAAATTGGCCAGGATGAGGCTCGAATGTGAGAAGCTCTAGGTTCCATCCCCAGCATCACAAAAAAATAATAAGAAAGAAAATGTTGAATGAACAAGTGTATCTTTATTATTGTTCCTTTCCTTTTACAAAATAAAAAGCATACACGGGGGGCTGGAGCGGTGGCTCGATGGTTACGGCGCTTGCCCAGCATGCGCAAGTACATGGGTTCAAACCCCAGCACCCACGTACACAACTGACGATTTCAGCTGAGCTGCCACCAGGCCATGGCCAGTATCAGGATGTGGAAGTACAGAGTCCATATGTCCAGTTGACTTATGAACAGTTCACTCTGCGCACCACTCCCGAGCTCAGAGGGACAGGGCTCTTTCTCAGAAGTCCGACAGGAGGTGCCGGAATCTGACACCTTTGTGGCCCACTTAGAGCAGCAATTCGGAGGCAGGTAGTGCATAAGCAAGTGGCCAACATTTGCTGCTCCAGTTGGCTTTTGAGAACGCTAACCCAGATTGTAAGGAGGCCATGAGAGGCGTCAGCGCTAAGGCCACTTCGGTTGGAGAATTCATCCGAGTCCATCAGTGGATATGAACAGAAGACCAGGGTTTTTGCAGCAGCTGTACAAAAAGCCACTCCTAAAGGAACATGCTGGGGGCTGGAGCAGTGGCTGGTATGCATAAGGACCTGGGTTCAAACCCCAGCACTGTGAACACAACTAAATGTTGGAGAAATGAAGGCCAGATGAAAAAAATAAATAAAACTAACCTCTGAAGGTCAGCATGGGCTTCTCAAGAAAGACTGCCAAGGGGTTGGAGCGGTGTCTCAGCGGTTATAGCACTTGCCTGCCATGCACGAGTATGTGAGTTCGAACCCCAATACCACGTACACAACGCAGTGTTGGAGCAACAAAAGTTACATGAAAAACTAAATAAAATTGATTCTCTCTCTCTCTCTCTCTCTCTTATCGTTCCTCTTTCTTTAAAAATAAGAAAGACTCCCCAAAAAGGGACTCCCTTCTAAGGGGCCAAGCCCCGCCCCGGGACTTTATCCTCACTGTAAAAAGAAAAATCATTGGACTGATCAGTGCCATTTTAAATTTTATAAAAATGGTGACACTTTGATTGAATCAGGAAAGGGGAAATGGGAAGCAGCCTGGGTCCTGGGCCCAAAAACAATAAGTTGCCCTATGTAGGCAAATTAGCATTAAGCACCTATGGGCCACCACTTTAGGAAGTGCAGGCTTGGACCTTCCAGCCACCAGAGACCCCCTCATCGAGGGCCCTGCCCTACGAGGATTTCTGCTGGAGTACAGGGCCCTCTCTCTCAAGGCATGGTGGGGTTGCTCTTGGGATGATCCAGCTTAAATACAAACGGGATTGCTGTCCCTCCAGGGGTCATCAACAGTGACTCTGAAGGGGACTACAAGTGTTAATTTTTTTTGTGGTGGAACACATATCGGTGAGGCCGGCACCAGGGTGGCTCAACTTCTCAAATTTCCTTTTTGAGAGCTTCACACCCAAAAGGTAAGAAGGGGGACTGACGTTTCAGGTCCATTGGAAATCATTTTGTCTTTGGAACACAAAAAAATGGCTTATCACGGGAAAACCCCTTTGGGGTTTAGTTGACATTGGAGCAGATGTTGCCGTTCTCAGGAAGGCTCAGTGGCCAGCGGAATGGTCGCCTCAGCCTTCACCTTCCTGGTTGTCTGGGATTGGGGAAAGCAACCAGTTATAGCAAAGTCCGGATGAGCTGCCGGTGGAAGGGCCTGGGTTCCAAACCGCCATTCTGCAACCATACGCTGCCCACTATAGGCACGAATCTGACGGGAAGGGGTTGATTGGAACAGTGGGGGTATATCTGACTATGTGTTCTTTTTTTCTTTTTTAATTTTTTTTAAAGAGAGAAGGATAGTGTAAGAGAATCAATTTTTATTGAGTTTTTCCCATGGCCTTTATTACTCGGACACTTAGTTGTGTACGTGGGTGCTGGGGTTTGAACCCATGTACTCGCACATGCCGGGCAAGTGCCGTAACCACCAAGCCACCGCTCCAGCCCCTGACTATGCATTCTTGATAAGGGCCTCTGCAATTTCCCCTCAGCCCTTGAAGTGGAAAACCAGCAATCCGGTACATGTGGAGCAGTGGCCCTTTAAAGGGTGAAAATTAAAGCTTACCCATGAGCTAGTACAGGAACAATGACAAGCAGGACACACACAGCCATCCACTAGTCCGTGGAGTGACCCCACTTTTTTTTTTTTTAAGAGAATGAGAGAAGAAAGAGAATCGATTTTGTTTTTCCATCTGGCCTTCTTTTCTCTAACACTTTCTTGTGCATGTGGTGCTGGGGTTTGAACCTGGGTCCTTGCACATGCCAGGCAAGCACTGTGACTGCTGAGCCACTGCTCCAGCCCAAATTCTCCCATTTTTGTCATCCCCAAGGAATAGGGAAATGGAGATTGCTCCATGATCTGTACACCATCTTGCAGTGCTTGAGCCTACGGAATCCCTTCACCAGCAATGATTCCCGTAGTCATTGGCTTAAAAGATTGCTTTTACTCTATCCCTTTGGATCCTAATGATTATGGAAAACTCCGCCTTCACACTGCCAGCAATCAATCACCACGATCCTGTTTCCTGTTTTCATTGGAAGGTGCTCCCTCAAGGGAGGTTTAATGGCCCCACCATGTGCCAATGGCTTGTATCAAGAGTATTGGCCCCAGGGCTGGAGCAGTGGCTCAGTGGCTGGACCTCTTGCCTGGCTTGCGTGAGGACCCGGGTTCAAACCCCAGCACCACATACACAACAAAGTGTTGGAGCAACGAAAACCACATGAAAAAATAAATGGAACTGATTCTCTCCCTCTCTCTCTCTCTTTCTCTCTCTCTTAGAAAAAAGTGGAGGCTATTGACCCCCTACTATAGTCCTTTCCTGCCGACCATGAGTTTTCATTATATGGATTATTATTATTATTATATGGATATTATTATATGGATATATTATATGGATTATTATTATATAGATTATTATTATTATTTCATTATATGGATTATTATTTTCATTATATGGATTATTATTATTGGCAGCCCCTACTCAAAATTGGCCAGCAGATTAATATTGAACTCTAAAACAGTCCCTTTTTATGGAAAAAGTTCAGAACCTGAGCCCCTGGCAGTATCTCAGATATCAGGTGACCAAGAGGGTCATTAGACCGAAAAAGGTGGAAATCTGAACTGATGGACTAAAAACTCTTAATGATTGTCAGAAATTATTGGGAGATATCAGTTGGCTTAGAGTGGCTTTGGGAATCCCCACCCACTGGCTAAGGCACTTACTTGACACCCTTCCAGGAGATCCAGATCTCAATTCTCCTTGAGAGTTACCGGAGGAAACACAGGAAGAACTTCTTTTGGGGAGGAAGGTACCAGGGATTGAACCCAGGGGCTCTCTACCACTGAATCACATTCCCAGCGTGCTTTTTTGTTTTTGAGATGGTTTGAGATGGGTTCTCACTAACTTGCTTGGAGACTCATTAAGTTGCTGAGGCTGGCTTTGAACTCATGATCCCCCTGCCTCAGCCTCCCGAGTTGGTGGGATTATAGGCGTGTGCTACCACATCCAGCTCAAAGGAAGAACTTCTATTAGTCAATAAGGTTATCTCCTCTGGGCAGCTGACCCGAATTGATCTCCCTCCCCCTAAATCTGTTCTTTTTACCCACAGAATTGCTAGGATAATATACTACCCAATTAGGAAGGAAATCATCCCCTAATAATGCGCTTCATTATGCATTAATGGTACGTAATTTTTCAGTGTTTCGGATGAAGGGTTGACTGCAGCAGGGCAGCATTTGCAAACCAAGGGACCCTTGAAGCCAGCACCTTTGGTTAGAGAAGGACCCGTCCCCCTTCTTGCGTGGGGACGAAGGTATGGTTGTGTCTCATTATAGGAACAACCCTGTTGGCTGCCTGGAACACACAAGATGGATTTGGCGCCCCCACCCTTCATTTTCCCCAGGGCAGCCACCCTGTGACCTATGCTGCCAAGAACCAGGCTCCGGAGCCAACTCGGGGGATGATCGAGAAGCTGGCTCAGAGGGCTGAGGCAGTGCTGGCCGACGCTGGTCAGCCACACAATCCAGAGGCCAAGTTTGTTGCCAGCCTGGCTGTCCTTACCTGTTCAATATTCCCTGGAGTTCATGCTGATATCTGTCCTTTGGGCTTTCCTGTCCAAACTCCCCTTATGAGGCACTGTGACCTGGAAGGATCCAGCATTTCCCCATTTCCAGTCTTTTTTCTTTCTTGTTTTAAAGAGAGGGAGAGAGTAAGAGAGAAAATCGATTTTATCTACTTTGCATCTGGCCTTTGCTTCTCTGACACTTAGATGTGTATGTGGTGCCTGTGTTGGAACCCAGGTCCTGGTGCATGGCAGGCGAGCGCTCCAGCCGCTGTGCCACCACTCCAGCCCCTTCAGTCTTTAATACTGCACCACCTGGGTAGGAGGCCTTGAGCTTCCTCACTCTTAGCAAGAGAGTTCGCAGAAAACACACAATAGTGCTAGTGACACTTTTTGGGCTTCCTCTTTGTCCCCTTGAGCTCTGTTTTTGACTGATAAAACTCAAGCAAGGCTGCACTTAAGATCTAACAAGATCTGAGTTTCCTGTCACCATGGCAACACCACTACAGCTCATGGGCCACCCTGACTCCCCTGCTGTACAGCTGTCCTGACCTTCACCCTGGCACAGCAGAGGGAAACTGGGATGACTGCCGAGTGACGTGGGACAAAAACAGGAAATTTCACTCCAGTAGATTGGGAACCCCACTCCTGGATCCATGATACAAAGGACTTCCTGTGAATGCTAATGATTTCTCCAATCCCAGGGTTCATAGTAATGATTCTGTAATTTGGGGGGAAGGGGATCTCTCCTTCCCCCAACCTCATCTGGAATGGGGGACCCATACAGAGCTCTGTTTGGAGACTAGGATTTGGGAGCTGGAGTGGTGGCTCAGGGGTAGAGCACTTGCCTGGCATGCGCAAGGACCCAGGTTGGAACCCCAGCACCACGTGCACAACTAAGAGTCAGAAAAACTAAAACCAGATGAAAAATAAAAATAAATAAAATTGGAAGCTGAGATGTGTTTTTCACCAACTAATAACCTTAATGCCATCACCCACTCCTACACATCTGTACCGTTCATCTCTATTTTGGGGGGGAGGGTGGGGAGTGGTACCAAGGATTGAACCCAGGGGTGCTCTACCACTGAGCCACATCCCCAGCCCATTTTTATTTTTCAATTTGAGACAGAGTCTTACTAAGTTGCTCAGAGCCTGTGAAGTTGTTGAGACTGGCCTTCAACTGGCCACTGGCCGTTCCAGTGGCTCAGGAGGCTGAGGCAGGAGGACCACAAGTTCAAAGCCAGCCTCAGCAACTTAGGACCTCAAAATAAAAAATAAAAGCCAGGTTTGGTGGCACACACCTATAATTCCAGTGACTTGGGAGTTTGAGGCAAGACGACTGCAAGTTCAAAGTCAGTCTCAGCAATTTAGCCAGGACATGAGCAATTGAGTGAGACTCTGTCCTAAAATAAAATAAAATAAAATAAAGGATTTAGGATATGGCTCAGTGGTTAAGTGCCTCTAGGTTCAATCCCTGGTACCAAAAAAATAATAATAGAAAATAAAAAGGCCTAGGGATGGGATGTGGCTCAGTGGTAAATTGTCCCTAGCAGCACACACACACACACAAAGACTCAGAGAGGGTATGGCACTGCCCTGAAGCCACCATACTCAGCAACTGAGCTGGATTTTGAACCTGGGGCTGCCTGACCCGAGACATACATTGTGGAGTGTAGATGAGATCGTGGACTCCCACGCCAGGCTGCAGGGGTTCAAATTCCTGGTCCCCGAGGAGTTCCCTTAACATTTCTGGGCCTCAGTTTACTCATCCAGGATTTGGGGGCAGAGTAAAGGAAGGCTGAATAATGGCCCCCAAAGTATCCACTTCCTGATCCCTGGACTTGTGACTGTTACTTTGCAAAAGGGCCTTTGCATGGAAGAAAAGGCCACGTGATGCTCAAGGAAATGCTTGGCTGCTGTCTTTGAAGACAGGAAGGGGGCACAAACCCAAGAGAGCAAAAATAAGGCTTTAGATGCTCAGGAAGATCTGGAAACCAGTTCTACCAGAGAACCTCCCAAGGGAGCGTGGCCCTGCCAGCGCCTTACTCTGGGTGCAGGGGAATTTGATGATGGAATTGGGACCTCGATAACTGCAAGAGAGTTGATGTGTGTTGTTTTACAGCACAGGGATTTAGCAACTAGCCTGGCACGAAGCAGCTGCAATTAGCCGTTACTGCTTGCTGCGTTTTGTGGCACTGGAGGAGCAAACCCGGGAGGACTCTGCCACTGAACTGCATCCCCAGCTCTCCAGCCCTTTTTATTTTTTTATTTTGAGACAGGGTCTCCCTAAATTGCTGAGGGTCTGGCTGAGTTATGGAGGTTGGCCTCAAACTTGTGATCCTCCTGCCTCAGCCTCCTGAGTCACTGGGATTACAGGTGTCACTGTACCTGGCTCCCATTACTATTCAGTTTTTGTTTGTTTTAAAGAGAGAGGGACAGAGAGAGAGAGAGAGGGAGGGAGAGAATTAACTTTACTTAGTTTTTCACGTAGCTTTCATTGCTCTGACAGTTGTGTACGTGGTGCTGGGGTTTGAACCTGCATCCTTGCACATGCCAGGGAAGCACAGTAACCGCTGAGCACCACTCCAGCCCCAGGATCTCTCTTTTTGCTTGCATCATTGTCTAAAAGGTGAGTATCGGGGTTGGGGATTTAGCTCAGTGGCAGAGCGCTTGCCTAGCATGCGCAAGGCCCGGAGTTCAGTCCTCAGCCCTGAAAAATAAATAAATAAAAGGTGAGTATCATGTTCCTACCCATTTTACAGAAAGGAAGTCAGGTTCATTGAGTTTCTCTTGCTTACGGTTGAGGTAACTGAGGGATTCTACCAGTGTCACAGGGCTTCTGTAACAAATGACCACAGTCTGGGGTCTTAAAACAGCAGAAATTTATTCAGTCACAGTTTTGGAGGCTGGATGTCTAAATCCACGTGTTGGCCAGGTGGTTCCTTCTGGAGGCTCAGGAGAGTCTGCCAAGCGCTCTGCTTTCCGGCGGTTGGTGGCCTCCTCGGCTGGTCCGTGTCCCCTACCTTTAGCCTGCCTTTGCCTGGTCTTCTCCGAGACTCATCTTTCTGTTTACGAAGACAGCACTCATTGGATTTTGGGCAGTCCCTGAAGCATGAACTCACCTCGAGATCCTCACTCTCTCTACATCTGCCAAGACTCTTCTTTCCAAATGAGGTCACATTCTGAGGTTTGTTCAGAGAGACGGGGTCTTTACAGAGGTAATTCGGGTGGACCCCAATCCTTATGAAAAGAATCCTTGAACCAGGTGCGGTGGCGCACGCCTGTCGTCCCAGCGCCTCCGGAGGCTGAGGATCGCCAAATCCAAAACCAGCCTCAGCAACTTGAGGCCCTGTCTCGAAAGAAAAAAGAGAAAAAGTGCTGGCTATGTGGCTCAGTGGTTAAGCGCCCCTGGGTTCACTCCACAGTGCCAAAAACAAAGAAAAAAAAGCACTTCATGTTTATAGAGGGAACGGAGTTGAAGTCCGTCAGTACACAGTCGTGCGGAGGCAGAATGAATGAAGGTCGGGCGAAAACAGTGACATTTTCCAAGTGGCCACCAGGGGGCGGAGCGGCGCGCTCCCCGCGCAGATCGCGACCGGACTTGGCCTTGGTTGAATCAGCACCGCTGGAACCAGGACCGGCTCCTGGAGGCAGCAGGTCCACCTGTGCCGGGAACACGTGCCCGCTGCTATGCAGCTCACCTTCTCCAGGAGGAGACAGAAGCGTAACATCTCAGCAAATGAGAAACCGGAACGAGGGACGCTGAGGGGACAGATAAGGTCCAGGACGGCCTCTGAGGAGGTGGCATTAGGCAGAGATGGGAGGGAAAGCCAGCTGCATATGGGGACATCCCAGCTGGAGGAAACTCGTGATGCCACAGGGTGATGGCCTGGCCAGGGGACAGTGAAGGGAGGTGGAGACCAGAGGCGCGACACTTTAGGGCTCACCTTCGGAGGGAGACTGCGGCCCTGCCTGGCCTATTACTGCCGTCTCTCTCTCTCTCTCTCTCTCTCTCTCTCTCTCTCCTTTCAATTGTTCATGTGACCTTCGCTGCCCCAATGCTTCTTTGTGCACTTGGTGCTGGGGCAGGAACCCCACGACCCCACGCATGTCCGGCAAGCGCAGTAACCGCTGAGCCACCCACCGCTCCAGCACTTCCGTATGTTTCTAATCCCTTAAAGAAAATCTGTGCTGTCATTTAATGAGCACGTGCTACACCCTGGGTTCTCACAGACATTATCTCATCAAATCATCCTAAAATCCCTGTTCATTTAATTTCTTTTGCAGGGCTGGAGACAGGGCCCAGGTACTCCCATGCTCCTGAAGTGCTCTACTACGAGCCACACCCTCAACCCTCTAATCCTCTTTTCACAAAGCAGGAAAGCACAGCTCGGAGACTCTCCGTGAGCTGCCAAGGCCACAGGCCATGCGGGAACTGAACGCGAAGGGATCGTTCTGATTCCCAGAGCCCACAACACTACTTCTACGGTAATTATAGTTATTAGCTCATCATAACTATAATAACATTGAGACTGGAAAAGGTACTCATCCATTCCGTGCCTCAGTTTCCTCATGTGCAAAACTGCATTAATAAAAACATGTTGTAAGGAATGAATGAGATAAAGTGCCGAGAACAGTGCCAGACACACGGAAAATGTATTTGCAATTGCTGCTGTTATCCGTCTTCCATCTAACCCACAAACAGCTGCTGAGCAAATTACCTAGACTCTACTTTTGAAACCAATAAATCTAAGCCAGGCGTGGGGGTGCACGCCTGTCCTCTCATCCACTCAGGAAGCTGAGGCAGGGAGATCATAAATTCAAGGTGGAGCCTGAGCAATTTAGCAGGACCTGTCTCAAAATTAAAAGGGCTGGGGTGGAGCAGTGGCTCAGCAGTTATGGCGCTTGCCCAGCATGAGCAAGAGTGCATGGGTTCAAATCCCAGAACCACGAACACAACAAAGTGTTTGAGCAATGAATGCCATATGAAAAACTAAAAAATAAAATTGATTCTGTCTTTCTCTCTCTCACTATCCCTCTCTCTCTTTAAAAAAATAAATAAATAAAAGGGCTGAGCCAGGCATTGCACATCTGTAATCTCAGCAGCTTGGGAGGCTGAGTCAGGAGGATCACAAGCTCAAAGGCAGCCTCAGCAACTTAGCAAGGCTCTGAGTAATTTAGAGACCTTGTCTCAAAATAAGCAATAAAAACTTCAAATTTCCAGCTGCTGGGATGAAATAAGTCTGAAATCTGACCCTGCAGCTTCTGCTTCCTGATCGAGGTATTTTTTCCCTCTCTTTCTTTTTCTTTTTTTTTTGGGGTGGGGGAGGTGGGGTTTGTACCAGGGATTGAACCTAAGGGGTTCTTAACCACTAAGTCACATCCGCAGCCCTTTTTATTTTTATTTTATTTTAAGACAGGATCTCACTAAGTTGCTGAGGCTGGCTTCGAACTCTTGATCCTCCTGCCCCGGCCTCCCAAGCCACTGGGATTACAGCTCGTTTTGATAGCAGCCTTCCTCCCGGGCTCCTGCTCGACAGCCTCAGGCCGTTTCCCACTTGGCCGCCAGAGGGCGCCTGTTGGACTAAGTCAGTTCTAGTCCGGGTGCTCCGAATCCTCCCCTCACTCAGAGGACCCCCTCTCTGACCTGACTTCCCACGCCTCTCCCTGCGCTCGCTCACTCCCTGAACACACCCGATCTAGCCCAAAAGACTGCACCTGTTCTTCACTCTGCCTAGGGCACTCTGTTCCTTTATCCCTTTCTCAGGGACACCTCCTCACTCCCACTCCCCAAACCCTCCCCAGGCCCTTCCCAGCCTCCTGGCCTCCTTTTCTACAAGAAGACTCACTTTGTATTGTTACTGATGCTCATCACCTGATTGTGTATCTTCCCCACAGTGTCAGTCCCAGGAAGCAGGTGGCACTGGCACAGGTCCTAAAGACTGAAGGAACGAATAAAAGAATTAATCAACAATGAATAGAAGAATAAATGACCAGCTCGGATAGACCCACGCAGCCTGTAATCTCAGAGACTGGGAGAGTGAGATAGGAGGTTTGCAAGTTCGAGGCCAGCTTCAACAGTTTAGCCAAACCCTCAGCAATTTAACAGACCCTTTCTCGAAATTAAAAAAAAAAAAATTCCTAAAGGGTTGGGGATGTAGCCCAGGGGTAAAGCGCCTCTGGGTTCAATCCCCAGTTCGAAAAGAAAAATAATAAATGACCGCAGGGGTCTGGAGCGGTGGCTTGGTGGTTACGACGCTTGCCCGGCATGCGCAAGTACACGGGTTCAAACCCCAGCACCACGCACACAACTAAGTGTCAGAGCAACGAAGGCCATGGGAAAAACTCAACTCAATAAAAATCAATTCCTTCTCTCTCTCTCACTGTCCTTCTCTCTTAAAAACATAATAATAAATGACCACAGCCATCTCGGCGAATACAAGCATCCTCTTCTTCCCGCATGTGAACCGAGAAGGCTGGGTTCACCAGCTGGCTGACCTTAGGCCGCCAGCTTCTCTGACCTCAAATTCCCAATTTTAAATGGGATTTAAAATAGTCTATTTCTGGACTGGGGGCGTAGTTCAGTGGCATAGCAAAGTGCTTAGCACTCGCGAGGTCCGGGTTCTATACCCAGCAGCACACACGCAAAGTCCCTCTCTTGGGGAAGATTAAGCCTGTGTCCCTTGGCGGATTCCTTAACTTGGCCACAACGGGAACCAAGGAGCGCTTTTTGAGAGGCGCCTGCGCTTCCACCTTTCGCCGCTCGGGGGCAGCAGGCGCCCAGCGGATTTCGCCCGCTAGGCCGGAGCCGGTAGAGGAGCGGGGGCAACTCCTGTAGAGGAAGCTGATGAAATCCTAGCCAACTCGGAGTGAGCTCATCCCGCCCGGACGCCTCCGGAAGCCACGGGGCCGCCCTGCCTCCGCCTGGCCCCAGCGATAAAGCTGCAGTGCTGAACCAGGGCGGGAAGTCCCTCCTGAAGTCTGCCCTGCATGGGGCCTGCTGCCAGAACCCTGGCCCTGCCGGGAGGGACGAAAAAATAAAGGGTTCCTTTGCTGTCTCCGCAGATTGAAAAGTGAATTCTGGGCATGTGGGATGTACAGAAGGAGCGAGGATGGAAGGAGGGAGGAAGAGATGGGGCGAGGGAGTCAGCGGGGAAGATGAAGAGAGTGAGGCAGAGGAGGGTGCGACTGAGACACTCAAGAGCCCGCCCAGGAAAGTCAGATGGAGAGACAGAGTTAGAGACAGGGACAGAGGGACACAGAGAAGGGGAGAAAGAGACAGGCAGAGACAGCCCTGTTAAGACCGGAGACAGTGGTGGGAGGTGGGTGACAGAGACTAGGAGACCGACAGAGATAGGGAGAGACGAGGGGGAGCAAACCCAGAGACCCCCAAGCAGGTCGCACAGATGCGGCTGGGGGTGAGCGAGATGCAGTCGGACTAGGGGACAGCGAAACGGAGGACGAGGCGGGAGACGAGGGTGGGGGGCGCTATGAGGGGCTCCCGGGCCGGGGTCGCCCCCGGGGACCGACCCTGCGGGGTTGGGGCGGGGGCGGGGTCCGCCCAGCCCCCATTCCCGCGGCGGCGGCGCGGGCCAGTTACCAAGTTACCAAGTTACCGCAGGATTCGGGAGCTTCTCACTGGCGCGGCCGCAGCCAATCAGAGAGCAGCGCCGCTGTTCTCGGGCAGGAGGCCTGGAGACTCGCGCACCTTCCCCGACACCCAGCGGAGCACGCGACACACACACGCGGTCCCGGAACGCCCAGCACCACCCAGACCCGCGATCCGCGGCGCACAGCCTGCCTAGGCACACGCAACCTCGGCCACAAGGTCGCACGGGCCCTCCAACGCTCTGACACGCAACCTTGATATACACAACCACGGTGACAGCCTTACAATCCCACCCCAACGGGTCCTGATAAACACACTACCACAGTGACACACAACCGCAAGGACACAATGTTGCACACACAGCCTGACAAACACCGTAGTAACACACAGTTACACTGATACACAGCTTTGTATAGATGCACATACATTCAGTGACACAAAGACCCACAGACACACATTTCGGATGCAATCACAAGGTTAGACACACACAGTCCCACCTCGCACAGCATAACACAATCCCATTGGCACACAGTCCCATGCACACCTGGCATTGTAGGAGCACACACTGTCTCGGTGACATACACACACACACACACACACACAACCCCACTGATACGCAGCACAGACATGATCACTGTGACACAGACACAACCACATTAACACAACAGTATGGTGACAACACATTCACAAAGCTTCCTTCTATCACACAACATTGCTGTGACACATATATAACCCCAGTGTCACCCAAACATAATCACACTGACACACGCCAGCAGGCTCCACAGAACAGCACACTAGGTACACCATCAGGGTCACACGGCAACTAGAACACCACACAACAATCACACTGTCACAACAGCTTCATACACATGTAGCAATGTGACAAACGTCACACATCATCACACTGACAACCAAGTGACAGACAAGAGCACACTGGCACAACCCCCACTGTAATATATCAACTCCCTGACACTCAGCAACACAGACCTACAGAAAACTCTTCAGCCACAAACAGTCACACAAACACACACACACACACACACCCATCTCTGCCCTTGCCAGGGGAAGCTGAGTGCAGCGTGGGATGCTAGGGGAGGGCTGAGGGGTTGGCGTGTGTGTGTGTGTGTGTGTGTGTGTGTGTGTGTGTGTGTGTGTGTGTGTGTGTGTGT